>CAJQUW010002288.1:30443-92943 GCA_907163375.1 Prostheceraeus crozeri
ACGAGCACCTTCTCAGCTTTCTCTCTCTCTCCCTCTCTCTCCGAAAATAGTCAAAGCCAAAGGCAGGATTAACGCTGCTACACAAAATATCCGTCTTACGTGTAAGGGAAGGTGGAAAGCCCTTCTGCAGGAACGATTGGTGGTGAATGCACTTGACAATGATGAAGTGCTGTTTGGTAACAGGAAAAAGGTCACTTGGAATCTTATGAGGGCGAGGAACATTCGGCTGATGGTGTCCCCTCCTTTGAAAATCACGGTAACCACCTTGACGAGAATGACCATGACGATGTGGAGGAACATGGCGAGGAGGAACTTGACGATCCCTCGCATGACGGCCATCGCCCCTCGAAGGATTTGGGCGGAACTCTGGGTTACGGTAGTGATTAGAACCATAGAATATGCGCGTCATATTGTCGGGTGCGCAATCGAGACAGTGGGAGGGAGAGTGAGAGATCAGAAGACCCCGTGATCCTAACTCCGACAAATGTAGACGCACACACCCCACGGATCGGCAAAGGAAAACAGCAATTTGTGGAAGACCGGTTTCGCTCTATTGGCTTTATCAATTCCACTTAACACTGTAATCGGTGAGAAAAGGTCGTCACACAGAAGTCAGACGTACCTAAGCATGCACCTCAGAACATGCAACACAAAACATGCAACTCAAAGATGGAACGCAGAGCATGCAAAAACATATAATGCGATCTCAAATACTGCATGGGAAAAGGTAAATCATAAAGCATGCAAAAACAGTCAACATGCAAAGTAAACGCATGTAAATAAGAATAATACTGTCATGCAAAATAAACGCATACAAGTATGAATAATACTGTCATGAAAAATTAAAACGCATAAAGCCTGCTATCACAACATAAAACTGAAATTGATATGTGCTCTACAAGATTAATAAGTTAAATAAGGACAAAATAAAGTAAAGTATTGAAGGTGCACATACACAAACTTAACGGTTGGCAGTAAGAAGCCTCTCGAGATTCTTATGCATACGAAAAGAAGGACAAATGTCAACGTTTAGTTCCTTCCGACACACTTGCACCACACGTTTGCTACAGTCACTAAAAGGAAGGACTAAGTGGATCTTATCAAGCCTGTTAAGCTCTAAATTAAGGCCCTGAGGGGCAAGGGTACAAAGGCGATTGATCCACTTATTGTCATGTAGAAGTCTCTTATTGCCATGAGGGCAGTGTTCCAAAGCAGTGAACGAAAAGTCAGAAATGTCACACGTTCGAGAAAAATGTTGAGCAACGGTGGATGAAGACAAACACTTAATACTGCTAAGGTGCTGAGAAATCCGCCTCGACAATGTACAAGAGGTCTGTCCTACGTAGCCGACTTTACACTTTCTACAAGTAATAAAGTAAATAACATTGCGGGTCTGACAGGTAAGCCTATGAACAATTAAAAAAGAGTTATTATTTACAGGATTATGTACAGAGGAGGTGTGGAGACTATATTTACATATTTTACAAGGGCACGGGAAAACCCAGTGCTCCATTCATCAGGCGACTGACCTGTTAAACTTAAAACTTGGCGAAAAGCCTTGCGGATAGCGGTGCGGGTGTCACCTTGCTGTTCCCAGCGCGGTTGAACGATACACTTCGTCTCCTTAAAATCTTTATAACTTGAACTCCGCATAGACCTTACATAACTTTAGAGTGCTGGGGCCGGTTGCTCGACTTCGACACTTAAGCTCAATCATTAATGTCCCATTAACGGCTAATGCTCCACTTCGTTAAGTGGGCACTTTTTTAATGTTCGTGTGCGTTGCTGGGATAGGGCATTATCCAAGTGGCCCATTAAGCGTGACACGTGTACACCTAAAACCACGTGCTAGTACAATTGAACATTTGACTGCATGGGAAGGAGTTCGATTGAGCAGGGATTGGCCACACGTTAACTCGGCACTTCGGACTACCAATAATTAGGGTTGATGTAGCCACGTGATAGAGAAATCATCTCTGAACTTATCGTTCATCTGCTATACAGACAACAACTTCGCAATTCTCATGAAACTTACTTGTGACGAGACGATGACTGAGAAGCAAGACTGCCGTCGGTAGGAAAAACAACGTTTCAGCAAAAGTCACAATTTTCAGTAGAGCCTTCTAAAGTTTGAGATCTTACATGTTCTATAAGTCAAGAGCGAGAATAACTTCTTCGGGTACAAATTGTATTGGTTTCACACAACGTTTCGCCCAAAATTTGATTTCCGTGTGGCACAGAAACTAGTGAAGATTTCCAGCAATATTCAATTCATGAGACAGTGCAGGAAAAATGGTGTTATCCCAAATGGTTTAATGGCGAAAAATCCTCTGAAGAACACCCTAAATTGTGATCGCGCTCATAAGCTGGTGATGAGGCAAAGCAAACAATGGCTGCAACTAGCATTGGATCAAGAATATTACAGAAGAACTAAAAATTTCAAGTGTGTTTTTCCACTGGTTGAGAATGACTCTAAGGCAATTTCTAAATTGACTTCGTCATTACGAGAAACGAAATTTGGTAAATTCACCAGATTACTGAGGTCTAAGAAATCATCCTCACCTACAGTTGAAGTGGATGGATTTGTTAATTTTACTGATACCGATATTTCGGAGGACTTACAAAATTTGTTGAGACAAGGACCCTCTCTGGTTTTGCCAGAAATCAAATCCCACACTATGGAAGCAAGAATAATGGAGGTACAGGCTGATCTGGAAGTATGCATCAGTGCATTATCTAGAGAAGGTGTTTCGAGAGAAATAATCAACGAATTTTCGGGAGGCATGATTAACATTACGAACAGCATGTCTAATTTCAAATCTCAAGACAGGAGTTTTACCAAACGCATGATGGATGAATTAAAAAGTTTGAAAGACAATGGCACTATTATAATTCCGAGTGACAAAACATCCAAACTTATTGCAATTACAGAAGAAAAGTACAGGCAGATGCATCGGGAAGCTACTATTGACACCAATAATTTTGAGAGAGTCAGGGAGATACTGCCTTCGACGAGACAAGGTAATTTCAACAAGGCCTTGACATGTATTGCTAATAAATATAAAGATAATCAGCAAATGGTTTATGGTTGGCTGATGAGATGCAAATGTTCGGAGCCTTCTCTGTCGTCCACATATATTCTTCCTAAAGATCACAAAAATGGACCATTAAAGGGCAGACCAATCGTGGCGGCTACAGACGGACCTGGGACTTTCTTGGCTCGAGAAGTGGCTGGCAAACTGTCTAACTGCCTTAAGGCGGTTGAAGCTCATGTCCCTGATACAATTACCTTCGTCAACTGGATCAGGGAGGTCGATGCTTCTGAAAGTACTAGCTTTGCGTCCCTTGACGTAGCAAATCTTTATGGCAGCATTCCCAGGATGGATTCCGAGGAAGAATATGGTATTTACACTATTCTAGAGGAATTCCTTTCTTCCTTTTCATTTATGGATGATTTGTTGATACAAATTCACGTTCCGGATCTATTGGACCTCATAAAACTATCTTTGGAAAATGACTATATTATATTTGAGCAGATGACATTCAAGCAGATTAATGGTCTATCTATGGGAAACCCCTTGGCCCCTATAGTGGCTATTATTTACATGAATTATATCGAAAAATGCGTTTTGAGGAGCATCCCTGATACCATTCTATGGAAACGCTACATAGATGACATTTTTATTATTTGGCCTGATGGAATTTCATTGGATCAGATATTACTTAAATGTAACGGGGTAAGCAAGTCTATCAAATTTACCTGTGAGTCACCGAATAGTGTTGGCTGGCTACCCTTTCTTGATTGTGAAATCAAAAAGTTTGGTGGCAAATTTCAAACACGCCTTTTTATGAAGAGTTTTCATAGTGGTTCAATATATCCGTGGACTTCAAATGGACCCATTTCGCAAAAGAGAGCCATAGTTATGGGAGAATTTCACCGGGCCAAAACGAGATCTACTAACCGAGGAAATTTTAATTATTCGGTGGATAAGGTGATCAACAGGCTTATCGCCAACGGCTATCCGAACGACTTCATTCAGAATTCTCTGGTGAAATTTAACTCTAAAGAAAGGCAATATGGAGCAAATTCGAATGCTCCGTCCAACTCTCATAGACCATTCTTCTTGAAAGTCCCTTATGTAGATGAGGTTAATAAACGTAAGATGAATTCCCTTTTAAGAAGGACTGGTCTGCAAGACAAAATTAAATTTTCTTTTAATGGTGGCAATAATCTAAAGACTTTACTGCATCCTCCAAAGGAAAGGAAGCAATGCAATAGTGACTGTGATACTTGTGCCTGTGCGCTTCATCCAAATAGATGTCACAAAAAGTTTTTGATTTATGAAATCACTTGTAAAGTTTGTAATCAAGTGTATATTGGTGAAACAGGTCGGTCAGTACAGACCAGACTCCGTGAGCACATTTTTAAGGATAATTTTTCAGCAGTGAAATTACATTTTCGTGATACACACAACACTGACATTTCTACGAGTGCAGTTATATGGAGGATTCTTCATGATAATCTGAGAAGTGTCACTAGGAGATGTTATTTGGAATCTAAGTACATTTCCAAGGTCGATCCTTCTCTTCTGATGAACCATTGTGTGGGACGTAATCTAATGTACAGTTCTTGATTTTATTAGTGAATATCTACTTCTTTTCCTGCATTTTATCTTATGACTATCTTACTTTCCTACTTTGTGAGTATTCTCCCTAGTTTTGACCTTGACCTTTTGTTGTAAACATACCTCATTGCTATAACTTTGCGAATCTCTGTGTCCAATATTCCCACGTGAACAAGCTTGCCTAAGCGAAACGTTGTGTGAAACCAATACAATTTGTACCCGAAGAAGTTATTCTCGCTCTTGATCTAACATTCCCGGATACGTGGACTACACATGATTCCTTACATGTTCTATAACTTTTGAATAAAACAACATTTTTTCAATTTTCTTTTTTTAAAATGATCGTCAATATGTAAACTACATGTATATGTAAAATTATTAATGACTTTTGTTCAAGAAACGTTACTTTTGATCAAGAATTTGTTTTCGATGCCTGTTTATGATTTAAAATAATTTAAAAGTGGAAGGAAGAAAAACGTATTTCAATTTACGATATTTCAACCATCAATTTTATGGAAGGTAAAACAACGTATCAAAATTTTATAAAGTCCAATCAACATTTAATAGGAAGCGAAAACAACGTATTTCGCTTTACGATGTTTGGAGTTATCATTTATATGGAGAGCAAAACAACGTATTATGTTTTTTGAAAATTTGAAAAGAAGGAAAAACAACACAATGTAATTGGTTTATGATATTTTCTAACTGTATAGTACTAGAAAATACAACGTATCTCAGTTTTAACTGAGATTAACATGACTCAGATTATCTGATTCGGCCAATCCGATGTCTTGCGGAGAGACCATGGCCTTATAGAGGCATAAAATGAACTGAAACAACATTATATGGAATCATAAAGTATGCAGACGAATTAAAACAATTAAACGATCATTAACAAGAACTAAAATGTGATTTATGAATACTCTCAGTGTTCATATATTCGGTTGACTTAACTAGCTACTCGTACCCAGTAAACTCGTAACAAATGATAATAGAAAAAAGAAACCTAGAATAAAGCTCGCACACTCAATTGAATCAATAAGGCTACTCTTGATCGATCACAAACAAAATCTTAAATATGAACTGAAACAGTATTTTGAGTTTAGGTAATGTCTGGCACACACTCTGGTGAATCAAAAGTCAATGTTCCGTATTTGACTGAGATCATCCACATTCTCTGAGATCTTCAAGGACTTGAAGAAGTCTCGCCTTCCTGATGGCATTGCAGACGTGAGTTTCAGAAGATCGTTGTACTTGAGTGATGAGATGCCCCTCAGTTCTGTCTGCCGTGGAATCCCATCTAACAGATTGTCCAATTCTGGGTTTGGCTTCAGACCACGTTTAAAAATTTCTCTACTCTCGTATTCTGCATGATCAAAAGAATTCTTAACGAAAATCGTTAGATGACCACGACGAAACTCAACTTTTCGAATGGAAGAAATTCCCTTCAGCCTGGCAGCTTCCGATATGTCAAATTCGAAGACATCGGTTTCAAACATTTCTAATGTTTCTAACCTTTTCCTCGAAGATTCAATTAAGTTCCTTAAATCATAAAAATTGTTAACGAAACCGGTTTTCCACAGTTGCGCTGTTTTTGCTTAGTTTTTGTGGTCTCTGGTGGATACTTGTGCTGTGGGGTCGGTGTGAGGATCCCGGGGAACTATCTCCCTCTCTCTCTCTCCCACTGTCTCGATTGAGGTCCCGACGTCATGACGCGAGTATTCTACAGCTCTCAACATCGTAGAGGTCAGCCTCACAAACATTCTGATGATCATTCCAACAGTCGGCCGAAGGCGGGACCTGGACCTCGTCAGCGGGGTCGCAACCTACCACGGGGACAAGTGCCGGTTTCCGGTGTTCGTCAACCAAAGATACCGCCCGAGTTCTTCAACTTAACAAAGAAGCACTTTGTGTTAGTTAAATGCTTTCATCATCAAGCGGTTTTAGAAAAGGGGTTTCCACCTTCCCTTTCTAAGAAGACGTTCCTTTTGAGTGATTCTGTGAATCCAACCTTCAAGGACGATGCCTTTAAAGCTTCAATATCGGCTATCTCTACTGAGTGGTGCACTGCCGTTCAAGGAGCTCTAAAAAGTCACTACTCTTGCTTGGTGACTGATGCAATTCAACACATCTTTGAATGGTACTTGCCCTGACCTCCTAGACCGTTCACTTCAGTTGGTAATTAAGTGGGCTCGGAATCAACTTGGTAAGAGGCTGGATGACTGTGTTCTTGACAAGGCGATTTCCACCATCCATCGCCACCAGCTGTTACTTGAGCGAGTTTCTCCGACTTACCAAGAGGTTACGGCGCCGTTTCAGTCTTCTTTTCCGATGAATGGATTCGTCGTACACCAGCATCCCGTTCCTCCCTCGCCTACTCTTTCTGTGAGGGAAGTGTCTGACAAGGACACTCAGACTGACTTTATGCCGGTTCAAGCACTCACTCCTGACCCTGATCCTATCCTCACTTCAGCTCCATTTTCTGTGGATTTGGATGACTCTTTGATTGACTCGTCTCATCAGGAGTCGAGAGTGGACTCTGGGTTTTCAACCTTTGTGAAGGGTGACCAACCCCAAACTTCGTCTCTGGTTCAGACTAGATTGATAGACCTGAATTCTTTCAGCTCGAAGGATTCGCCCTCGGATAAAAACGAACTAGACTGTACCAAGTCCAAAATTGTCCTCGGCGATAGTAACTTTAAAGATCTTTCACTTGACGACAGTTCTATCCTAGCAACCGAGAAGGGTCGACTTAGTTTTTTTAAGTCTTTTTTACAGTCGATCCGCAGTGTTTACGAGTGTGTGACAGACTTCGTTATTTGCCTCTCCTCTCTGGACGAGAGAAATATACCTTCAATCAATTTTGCGACCTTTCGATCGGTTATGTATAACGCAAAACGTATCTTTCCAAATGCTAGGTTGTCTGTCTTTTGAGTATCATTCCTACTCAGGCAGATGAAGCCATTCGGTCGGACTTAGAAGCTTTTAACGATGCAATTCGTAGCAAGTTACCGACGGATTGTGAGACTATTACGTTACCCACAAATTTTGCTGTTTGTTCCAATGTGTGGAACTCCTCTGAAAAGGAAAAGGTCTATTCTGCGATCAAGGATTTTTTATTAAGTCTGTAGCCAGTTGTTTGAACGGCTCATCTTTTAGTAACACTCTGTGTAAAGATAATTTCTTATGTGCTGCCAATTCTTTGGTTGTTAATAGTGGCACTCTTTCTCTTTTAAGTCATACTTGTAAGTTTATCCCTACACCTGTTGGTCGATGTTGCCATAGGGATATTGTTCTAGGTCTTGATGACTTTTTACGCAAGTTTCAGTGGAGATTTGTGAATTTCAAACCTGATTTTTCTGCTCGCTTTGCTTTTCATAGTGGGAAGTTTCCGCCGAAGGAACTAATTCCAGAATCTGTTCTGTTTTCTTGCTCTAATATCCGTAAGCATGTTCTGTCCTTGTTAAGTACTTGCTCTGCCTGTTTTCCTACTGACAACCTGTCTGTCATTGAAAGACAAGAGCTTCTGCGCTTAAGCGAGGATTCGTCTATTGTGGTCACTCAGATGGACAAAGGCAGCGGCTGGACTATCTTGCCTGCTAACCATTATGAGGCAGAAGCATTGAGACAACTGTGTGATGAAACGTTCTACCGCCCTTTAGAGGAGGATGTTGATGCTCCAACTCGTGCTCGGCTGGTGAACTTGTTGAGTTACCTGCATAAGAACAATTTTCTGTCCAAGCGTGAACTTAAGGCCCTCGAACCTCACCGTTCGGAGAGACCGAGAAATTTCTACCTTTTACCTAAGGTTCATAAACCTGATTGGCTTTATTCTTGTATGCCGCCAGGTCGGCCAATTGTTTCAGATACAGGAAGTGTTACCCGTACCTGTGCTACTCTGATTGAACATTTTTTGGCTCCGATTGCGCATTCTGTTAACAGTTATGTCCGAGATTCCCTCCACGTTATCAGTGTTATAAGTGATTTCAAGATTGAAGACTCTTCGTTTTTGGTGACTATGGATGTCTCGTCATTATATACAAACATCCCCACAGAAGCCGGTATCGCCGCTGTAAGTCGGGCTTTTTTGAAGTTCCCTGACAGGAGTAGACCGGACTTGACTTTACTGACTATGCTACGGCTACTTCTCACGGCCAATAATTTTTGTTTTCGTAGCGAACATTTTATTCAGGCACAGGGTACGGCACTACTGCAGTTTAGTGCACCCTCTTTTACCCCTACTGCAGTTTAGTGCACCCCAAAATGCATGTGAGAAAACAACTATGCATATGTCTGAAAACACATCTATTACAAAAATACTTGTACTACAAAAATATAGTTATAAATGAGTGTCTTTGTGTCTTCGTGTGTCTTCGTCTCCGTCTTCGCACATTACACCGAGCGCGCGCTTCGGTGTAATGTGCGTAGTCATCGTTTGCGGGAGAATGCGCCGTTGTTTTAGGGTGCACTAAACTGCAGTAGTGCCACAGGGTACAGCTATGGGTTGTGCCTTCGGTCCGTCCTATGCCAACATTTTTCTGTCAGACTGGGAGGACCAGATTAAAAAAGACTTCTACGTCCAACCTCTTTTGTGGCTCCGTTACATTGATGATATATTCTGTGTCTGGAACTCTAATGAGTCGACCTTACTTGAATTTTTTAAATTTGTAAATAGTATTTACGATAGTATTAATGTAGACATGAAACATAGTATTACCGAAATCCGCTTTTTGGATCTTTTATTGTACAAAGGTAATAATCGTATTTTGTACAAAGTTGGTTTTAAACCCACTGACACGCATGCTATTTTGTCAACGTCGTCATATCACCTGCGCAGCGTCTTCCGATCTATTGTTTTTGGTCAAGTTTATAGATGGGCTGCGAGAAGTTCCACTTATCAAGATTTTTTAGAGACTAAGCGTATTATACAGCCTGTCTGGATTAAGCAGGGCTATACGCGTAGTGCTATTCGTAATGCAGTAAGGCGTGTTTTTTATTTAACGGAGCAGGCACCCGGCAGGTGGGAGACTGGTTTCTTCCACTGCAATTGTATTATATGTAAGTACAGTAGTTTTACTAACACTGTAAATAACCCTGTAAATAGTAACTCTTACTTCATTGTACATAGGCTTACGTGTAACTCACGTAATGTTATTTATTTTGTAAGAATTGTAAATCTGGATAGGTTGGCCAAACGTCTAGAACTCTGTCTAAGCGTATCTCCGAGCATTTGTACCATATCAGCACGTCGTATTCCACTCCTGTTGCACGACACTTTAATGAGTCATGTAGTCCTAGTGACTTTTGTTTTACGGGTCTTGAGCATTGCCCAGGTGACAAGAAGCGTCTTTTACATGAGAACAATTGGATGAAACGACTCCATACCCTTGCACCACTTGGTATGAGCATTGAACTGAACCGCCTTGACCGCATGCATTTGGTCTTACCATATAGTGACTGTAGCCAACATGTAATCCAGTTATGTAGGAAGGAACTCAAAGGTATCGACATTTGCCCTTCTTTTAAGATGCATAGGAACCTGGGTCGGCTTCTAACTACCAACCGTTAACTGTCGTGCTTGTTTAACTCTTGAGTGTCATACGTTTTCTTCAGTATTTACCTTGATCGCATTGCAATTTGAATTATCTTGAATGTTTTGAGTTCGTTGCATGTTCTGAGTAATCTGCATGTTCACGTTTGAACTCGTTTCACGCTTCTTTAATGCATGAATCACTAGTTGCTATTATTATCTGCATGAATATTGATTTGCATTGATTATCTGCATTAACATTGATTTGCATGTTCAGTTGCATGTTCTGCTTTATTTGATTGACTCACGCTCACAGCCTAGTTTGCTTTGTGATCAAATAGTTTCTAATTTGTTGCAGTGTATTTATTGTGGAACTGACGAAGTGATTATAACGAAACCGGTTTCCCACAGTTGCGCTGTTTTTGCTTAGTTTTTGTGGTCTCTGGTGGATACTTGTGCTGTGGGGTCGGTGTGAGGATCCCGGGGAACTATCTCCCTCTCTCTCTCTCCCACTGTTTCGATTGAGGTCCCGACGTCATGACGCGAGTATTCTACAGCTCTCAACATCGTAGAGGTCAGCCTCACAAACATTCTGATGATCATTCCAACAGTCGGCCGAAGGCGGGACCTGGACCTCGTCAGCGGGGTCGCAACCTACCACGGGACAAGTGCCGGTTTCCGGTGTTCGTCAACCAAAGATACCGCCCGAGTTCTTCAACTTAACAAAGAAGCACTTTGTGTTAGTTAAATGCTTTCATCATCAAGCGGTTTTAGAAAAGGGGTTTCCACCTTCCCTTTCTAAGAAGACTTTCCTTTTGAGTGATTCTGTGAATCCAACCTTCAAGGACGATGCCTTTAAAGCTTCAATATCGGCTATCTCTACTGAGTGGTGCACTGCCGTTCAAGGAGCTCTAAAAAGTCACTACTCTTGCTTGGTGACTGATGCAATTCAACACATCTTTGAATGGTACTTGCCCTGACCTCCTAGACCGTTCACTTCAGTTGGTAATTAAGTGGGCTCGGAATCAACTTGGTAAGAGGCTGGATGACTGTGTTCTTGACAAGGCGATTTCCACCATCCATCGCCACCAGCTGTTACTTGAGCGAGTTTCTCCGACTTACCAAGAGGTTACGGCGCCGTTTCAGTCTTCTTTTCCGATGAATGGATTCGTCGTACACCAGCATCCCGTTCCTCCCTCGCCTACTCTTTCTGTGAGGGAAGTGTCTGACAAGGACACTCAGACTGACTTTATGCCGGTTCAAGCACTCACTCCTGACCCTGATCCTATCCTCACTTCAGCTCCATTTTCTGTGGATTTGGATGACTCTTTGATTGACTCGTCTCATCAGGAGTCGAGAGTGGACTCTGGGTTTTCAACCTTTGTGAAGGGTGACCAACCCCAAACTTCATCTCTGGTTCAGACTAGATTGATGGACCTGAATTCTTTCAGCTCGAAGGATTCGCCCTCGGATAAAAACGAACTAGACTGTACCAAGTCCAAAATTGTCCTCGGCGATAGTAACTTTAAAGATCTTTCACTTGACGACAGTTCTATCCTAGCAACCGAGAAGGGTCGACTTAGTTTTTTTAAGTCTTTTTTACAGTCGATCCGTAGTGTTTACGAGTGTGTGACAGACTTCGTTATTTGCCTCTCCTCTCTGGACGAGAGAAATATACCTTCAATCAATTTTGCGACCTTTCGATTGGTTATGTATAACGCAAAACGTATCTTTCCAAATGCTAGGTTGTCTGTCTTTTGAGTATCATTCCTACTCAGGCAGATGAAGCCATTCGGTCGGACTTAGAAGCTTTTAACGATGCAATTCGTAGCAAGTTACCGACGGGTTGTGAGACTATTACGTTACCCACAAATTTTGCTGTTTGTTCCAATGTGTGGAACTCCTCTGAAAAGGAAAAGGTCTATTCTGCGATCAAGGATTTTTTATTAAGTCTGTAGCCAGTTGTTTGAACGGCTCATCTTTTAGTAACACTCTGTGTAAAGATAATTTCTTATGTGCTGCCAATTCTTTGGTTGTTAATAGTGGCACTCTTTCTCTTTTAAGTCATACTTGTAAGTTTATCCCTACACCTGTTGGTCGATGTTGCCATAGGGATATTGTTCTAGGTCTTGATGACTTTTTACGCAAGTTTCAGTGGAGATTTGTGAATTTCAAACCTGATTTTTCTGCTCGCTTTGCTTTTCATAGTGGGAAGTTTCCGCCGAAGGAACTAATTCCAGAATCTGTTCTGTTTTCTTGCTCTAATATCCGTAAGCATGTTCTGTCCTTGTTAAGTACTTGCTCTGCCTGTTTTCCTACTGACAACCTGTCTGTCATTGAAAGACAAGAGCTTCTGCGCTTAAGCGAGGATTCGTCTATTGTGGTCACTCAGATGGACAAAGGCAGCGGCTGGACTATCTTGCCTGCTAACCATTATGAGGCAGAAGCATTGAGACAACTGTGTGATGAAACGTTCTACCGCCCTTTAGAGGAGGATGTTGATGCTCCAACTCGTGCTCGGCTGGTGAACTTGTTGAGTTACCTGCATAAGAACAATTTTCTGTCCAAGCGTGAACTTAAGGCCCTCGAACCTCACCGTTCGGAGAGACCGAGAAATTTCTACCTTTTACCTAAGGTTCATAAACCTGATTGGCTTTATTCTTGTATGCCGCCAGGTCGGCCAATTGTTTCAGATACAGGAAGTGTTACCCGTACCTGTGCTACTCTGATTGAACATTTTTTGGCTCCGATTGCGCATTCTGTTAACAGTTATGTCCGAGATTCCCTCCACGTTATCAGTGTTATAAGTGATTTCAAGATTGAAGACTCTTCGTTTTTGGTGACTATGGATGTCTCGTCATTATATACAAACATCCCCACAGAAGCCGGTATCGCCGCTGTAAGTCGGGCTTTTTTGAAGTTCCCTGACAGGAGTAGACCGGACTTGACTTTACTGACTATGCTACGGCTACTTCTCACGGCCAATAATTTTTGTTTTCGTAGCGAACATTTTATTCAGGCACAGGGTACGGCACTACTGCAGTTTAGTGCACCCTCTTTTACCCCTACTGCAGTTTAGTGCACCCCAAAATGCATGTGAGAAAACAACTATGCATATGTCTGAAAACACATCTATTACAAAAATACTTGTACTACAAAAATATAGTTATAAATGAGTGTCTTTGTGTCTTCGTGTGTCTTCGTCTCCGTCTTCGCACATTACACCGAGCGCGCGCTTCGGTGTAATGTGCGTAGTCATCGTTTGCGGGAGAATGCGCCGTTGTTTTAGGGTGCACTAAACTGCAGTAGTGCCACAGGGTACAGCTATGGGTTGTGCCTTCGGTCCGTCCTATGCCAACATTTTTCTGTCAGACTGGGAGGACCAGATTAAAAAAGACTTCTACGTCCAACCTCTTTTGTGGCTCCGTTACATTGATGATATATTCTGTGTCTGGAACTCTAATGAGTCGACCTTACTTGAATTTTTTAAATTTGTAAATAGTATTTACGATAGTATTAATGTAGACATGAAACATAGTATTACCGAAATCCGCTTTTTGGATCTTTTATTGTACAAAGGTAATAATCGTATTTTGTACAAAGTTGGTTTTAAACCCACTGACACGCATGCTATTTTGTCAACGTCGTCATATCACCTGCGCAGCGTCTTCCGATCTATTGTTTTTGGTCAAGTTTATAGATGGGCTGCGAGAAGTTCCACTTATCAAGATTTTTTAGAGACTAAGCGTATTGTACAGCCTGTCTGGATTAAGCAGGGCTATACGCGTAGTGCTATTCGTAATGCAGTAAGGCGTGTTTTTTATTTAACGGAGCAGGCACCCGGCAGGTGGGAGACTGGTTTCTTCCACTGCAATTGTATTATATGTAAGTACAGTAGTTTTACTAACACTGTAAATAACCCTGTAAATAGTAACTCTTACTTCATTGTACATAGGCTTACGTGTAACTCACGTAATGTTATTTATTTTGTAAGAATTGTAAATCTGGATAGGTTGGCCAAACGTCTAGAACTCTGTCTAAGCGTATCTCCGAGCATTTGTACCATATCAGCACGTCGTATTCCACTCCTGTTGCACGACACTTTAATGAGTCATGTAGTCCTAGTGACTTTTGTTTTACGGGTCTTGAGCATTGCCCAGGTGACAAGAAGCGTCTTTTACATGAGAACAATTGGATGAAACGACTCCATACCCTTGCACCACTTGGTTTGTACATTGAACTGAACCGCCTTGACCGCATGCATTTGGTCTTACCATATAGTGACTGTAGCCAACGTGTAATCCAGTTATGTAGGAAGGAACTCAAAGGTATCGACATTTGCCCTTCTTTTAAGATGCATAGGAACCTGGGTCGGCTTCTAACTACCAACCGTTAACTGTCGTGCTTGTTTAACTCTTGAGTGTCATTCGTTTTCTTCAGTATTTACCTTGATCGCATTGTAATTTGAATTTTCTTGAATGTTTTGAGTTCGTTGCATGTTCTGAGTAATCTGCATGTTCACGTTTGAACTCGTTTCACGCTTCTTTAATGCATGAATCACTAGTTGCTATTATTATCTGCATGAATATTGATTTGCATTGATTATCTGCATTAACATTGATTTGCATGTTCAGTTGCATGTTCTGCTTTATTTGATTGACTCACGCTCACAGCCTAGTTTGCTTTGTGATCAAATAGTTTTCTAATTTGTTGCAGTGTATTTATTGTGGAACTGACGAAGTGATTATAACGAAACCGGTTTCCCACAGTTGCGCTGTTTTTGCTTAGTTTTTGTGGTCTCTGGTGGATACTTGTGCTGTGGGGTCGGTGTGAGGATCCCGGGGAACTATCTCCCTCTCTCTCTCTCCCACTGTTTCGATTGAGGTCCCGACGTCATGACGCGAGTATTCTACAGCTCTCAACATCGTAGAGGTCAGCCTCACAAACATTCTGATGATCATTCCAACAGTCGGCCGAAGGCGGGACCTGGACCTCGTCAGCGGGGTCGCAACCTACCACGGGGACAAGTGCCGGTTTCCGGTGTTCGTCAACCAAAGATACCGCCCGAGTTCTTCAACTTAACAAAGAAGCACTTTGTGTTAGTTAAATGCTTTCATCATCAAGCGGTTTTAGAAAAGGGGTTTCCACCTTCCCTTTCTAAGAAGACGTTCCTTTTGAGTGATTCTGTGAATCCAACCTTCAAGGACGATGCCTTTAAAGCTTCAATATCGGCTATCTCTACTGAGTGGTGCACTGCCGTTCAAGGAGCTCTAAAAAGTCACTACTCTTGCTTGGTGACTGATGCAATTCAACACATCTTTGAATGGTACTTGCCCTGACCTCCTAGACCGTTCACTTCAGTTGGTAATTAAGTGGGCTCGGAATCAACTTGGTAAGAGGCTGGATGACTGTGTTCTTGACAAGGCGATTTCCACCATCCATCGCCACCAGCTGTTACTTGAGCGAGTTTCTCCGACTTACCAAGAGGTTACGGCGCCGTTTCAGTCTTCTTTTCCGATGAATGGATTCGTCGTACACCAGCATCCCGTTCCTCCCTCGCCTACTCTTTCTGTGAGGGAAGTGTCTGACAAGGACACTCAGACTGACTTTATGCCGGTTCAAGCACTCACTCCTGACCCTGATCCTATCCTCACTTCAGCTCCATTTTCTGTGGATTTGGATGACTCTTTGATTGACTCGTCTCATCAGGAGTCGAGAGTGGACTCTGGGTTTTCAACCTTTGTGAAGGGTGACCAACCCCAAACTTCGTCTCTGGTTCAGACTAGATTGATAGACCTGAATTCTTTCAGCTCGAAGGATTCGCCCTCGGATAAAAACGAACTAGACTGTACCAAGTCCAAAATTGTCCTCGGCGATAGTAACTTTAAAGATCTTTCACTTGACGACAGTTCTATCCTAGCAACCGAGAAGGGTCGACTTAGTTTTTTTAAGTCTTTTTTACAGTCGATCCGTAGTGTTTACGAGTGTGTGACAGACTTCGTTATTTGCCTCTCCTCTCTGGACGAGAGAAATATACCTTCAATCAATTTTGCGACCTTTCGATCGGTTATGTATAACGCAAAACGTATCTTTCCAAATGCTAGGTTGTCTGTCTTTTGAGTATCATTCCTACTCAGGCAGATGAAGCCATTCGGTCGGACTTAGAAGCTTTTAACGATGCAATTCGTAGCAAGTTACCGACGGGTTGTGAGACTATTACGTTACCCACAAATTTTGCTGTTTGTTCCAATGTGTGGAACTCCTCTGAAAAGGAAAAGGTCTATTCTGCGATCAAGGATTTTTTATTAAGTCTGTAGCCAGTTGTTTGAACGGCTCATCTTTTAGTAACACTCTGTGTAAAGATAATTTCTTATGTGCTGCCAATTCTTTGGTTGTTAATAGTGGCACTCTTTCTCTTTTAAGTCATACTTGTAAGTTTATCCCTACACCTGTTGGTCGATGTTGCCATAGGGATATTGTTCTAGGTCTTGATGACTTTTTACGCAAGTTTCAGTGGAGATTTGTGAATTTCAAACCTGATTTTTCTGCTCGCTTTGCTTTTCATAGTGGGAAGTTTCCGCCGAAGGAACTAATTCCAGAATCTGTTCTGTTTTCTTGCTCTAATATCCGTAAGCATGTTCTGTCCTTGTTAAGTACTTGCTCTGCCTGTTTTCCTACTGACAACCTGTCTGTCATTGAAAGACAAGAGCTTCTGCGCTTAAGCGAGGATTCGTCTATTGTGGTCACTCAGATGGACAAAGGCAGCGGCTGGACTATCTTGCCTGCTAACCATTATGAGGCAGAAGCATTGAGACAACTGTGTGATGAAACGTTCTACCGCCCTTTAGAGGAGGATGTTGATGCTCCAACTCGTGCTCGGCTGGTGAACTTGTTGAGTTACCTGCATAAGAACAATTTTCTGTCCAAGCGTGAACTTAAGGCCCTCGAACCTCACCGTTCGGAGAGACCGAGAAATTTCTACCTTTTACCTAAGGTTCATAAACCTGATTGGCTTTATTCTTGTATGCCGCCAGGTCGGCCAATTGTTTCAGATACAGGAAGTGTTACCCGTACCTGTGCTACTCTGATTGAACATTTTTTGGCTCCGATTGCGCATTCTGTTAACAGTTATGTCCGAGATTCCCTCCACGTTATCAGTGTTATAAGTGATTTCAAGATTGAAGACTCTTCGTTTTTGGTGACTATGGATGTCTCGTCATTATATACAAACATCCCCACAGAAGCCGTATCGCCGCTGTAAGTCGGGCTTTTTTGAAGTTCCCTGACAGGAGTAGACCGGACTTGACTTTACTGACTATGCTACGGCTACTTCTCACGGCCAATAATTTTTGTTTTCGTAGCGAACATTTTATTCAGGCACAGGGTACGGCACTACTGCAGTTTAGTGCACCCTCTTTTACCCCTACTGCAGTTTAGTGCACCCCAAAATGCATGTGAGAAAACAACTATGCATATGTCTGAAAACACATCTATTACAAAAATACTTGTACTACAAAAATATAGTTATAAATGAGTGTCTTTGTGTCTTCGTGTGTCTTCGTCTCCGTCTTCGCACATTACACCGAGCGCGCGCTTCGGTGTAATGTGCGTAGTCATCGTTTGCGGGAGAATGCGCCGTTGTTTTAGGGTGCACTAAACTGCAGTAGTGCCACAGGGTACAGCTATGGGTTGTGCCTTCGGTCCGTCCTATGCCAACATTTTTCTGTCAGACTGGGAGGACCAGATTAAAAAAGACTTCTACGTCCAACCTCTTTTGTGGCTCCGTTACATTGATGATATATTCTGTGTCTGGAACTCTAATGAGTCGACCTTACTTGAATTTTTTAAATTTGTAAATAGTATTTACGATAGTATTAATGTAGACATGAAACATAGTATTACCGAAATCCGCTTTTTGGATCTTTTATTGTACAAAGGTAATAATCGTATTTTGTACAAAGTTGGTTTTAAACCCACTGACACGCATGCTATTTTGTCAACGTCGTCATATCACCTGCGCAGCGTCTTCCGATCTATTGTTTTTGGTCAAGTTTATAGATGGGCTGCGAGAAGTTCCACTTATCAAGATTTTTTAGAGACTAAGCGTATTGTACAGCCTGTCTGGATTAAGCAGGGCTATACGCGTAGTGCTATTCGTAATGCAGTAAGGCGTGTTTTTTATTTAACGGAGCAGGCACCCGGCAGGTGGGAGACTGGTTTCTTCCACTGCAATTGTATTATATGTAAGTACAGTAGTTTTACTAACACTGTAAATAACCCTGTAAATAGTAACTCTTACTTCATTGTACATAGGCTTACGTGTAACTCACGTAATGTTATTTATTTTGTAAGAATTGTAAATCTGGATAGGTTGGCCAAACGTCTAGAACTCTGTCTAAGCGTATCTCCGAGCATTTGTACCATATCAGCACGTCGTATTCCACTCCTGTTGCACGACGCTTTAATGAGTCATGTAGTCCTAGTGACTTTTGTTTTACGGGTCTTGAGCATTGCCCAGGTGACAAGAAGCGTCTTTTACATGAGAACAATTGGATGAAACGACTCCATACCCTTGCACCACTTGGTATGAGCATTGAACTGAACCGCCTTGACCGCATGCATTTGGTCTTACCATATAGTGACTGTAGCCAACGTGTAATCCAGTTATGTAGGAAGGAACTCAAAGGTATCGACATTTGCCCTTCTTTTAAGATGCATAGGAACCTGGGTCGGCTTCTAACTACCAACCGTTAACTGTCGTGCTTGTTTAACTCTTGAGTGTCATTCGTTTTCTTCAGTATTTACCTTGATCGCATTGTAATTTGAATTTTCTTGAATGTTTTGAGTTCGTTGCATGTTCTGAGTAATCTGCATGTTCACGTTTGAACTCGTTTCACGCTTCTTTAATGCATGAATCACTAGTTGCTATTATTATCTGCATGAATATTGATTTGCATTGATTATCTGCATTAACATTGATTTGCATGTTCAGTTGCATGTTCTGCTTTATTTGATTGACTCACGCTCACAGCCTAGTTTGCTTTGTGATCAAATAGTTTCTAATTTGTTGCAGTGTATTTATTGTGGAACTGACGAAGTGATTATAACGAAACCGGTTTCCCACAGTTGCGCTGTTTTTGCTTAGTTTTTGTGGTCTCTGGTGGATACTTGTGCTGTGGGGTCGGTGTGAGGATCCCGGGGAACTATCTCCCTCTCTCTCTCTCATCTCTCTTTCAGCTCTCTCTCTCTCTCTCTCCCATCTCTCTCTCTCTCTCTCATCTCTCTCTCTCTCTCTCATCTCTCTCTCTCATCTCTCTCTCTCATCTCTCTCTCATCTCTCTCTCTCTCTCTCTCTCATCTCTCCCTCTCTCTCTCTCATCTCTCTCTCTCTCTATCTCTCTCTCTTCTCTCTCTCTCTCATTTCTCTTTCTCTCTCTCATCTCTCTCTCATTTCTCTCTCTTATCTCTCTCTCTCATCTCTCTCTCTATCTCTCTCTCATCTCTCTCTATCTCTCTCTCATCTCTCATCTCTCTCTCTCTCTCTCTCCCTCTCATCTCTCTCTCTCATCTCTCTCTCTCTCTCTCTCTCAGCTCTCTCTCTCTCATCTCTCTCTCTCATCTCTCTCTCTCTCATCTCTCTCTCATCTCTCTCTCTCTCATCTCTCCCTCTCTCTCTCTCTCTCTTTCATCTCTCTCTCTCTCTATCTCTCTCTCTTCTCTCTCTCTCTCATTTCTCTTTCTCTCTCTCATCTCTCTCTCATTTCTCTCTCTTATCTCTCTCTCTCATCTCTCTTTCTATCTCTCTCTCATCTCTCTCTATCTCTCTCTCATCTCTCATCTCTCTCTCATCTCTCTCTCTCCCTTGTAACGATTCTAGTTTATGTACATGGTTTGTAGCAGAACGATGGTTTGTAACAGAAACGCGTTCACGTGTATTTCAGCGTTGTCACCTTCACGCTCACAATCGAAACTCTGTCTTTTTCTTTATACCGCTTTAAACACAAACATAATATTTACATTCGGATATAACGTCAAACACATATATACTCTATGATCAAACGTCACATCCTCCCCATCAAAGAAAGGATAACTCTTCCAATCCGCAGAGAAAAGGATTAAGGAAGAACGTAATCATTCAGGTAGTGTGGCAATCGACATTGGCGATTCGATCGTCGCACTGTAGTGTCAGCAGTCTCGATAACAGGTGATTTCAATTCCGCATCGCTTTCTCCTTCCGTCGCCCTCGCCGTCGCCCGCGCCATCGCACCACTTCTCCGCTTGAATGACTCGGTTGTCGGTGCCTCACCCTCTCCTGGGCCGGTCGATTCGGTCGGAACAGTCCCCACTGGACGTCGTTGAGTGTTGGAGCCTTGGACCATGAGCGAACGATCTCTTGGTTCGCATCGTTCCCATGACGCAGACGTAGGATCAGCGCCAGGCTGATGCTGGTCACTAAGATCAGCTGTACTTTGTTCTGCTCTGTCCACTAGCAGCTGCTTTCTGTTCCTTCTATACTGAGCGCCACGTACGCGAACCAGATACGATCGTGCGCTGAACCTTCTCGCTACCTCACCGGGACTCCATCTAACCTGACCGGGAAGTCGCATACGAATGGCCTGTCCTTCTCTAAGGGGGCATAGGGGCCTGCTAGTTCTATCATGATAAAACTTTTGCTTTTCCTTTCGCGCTTTCATCTCATCCTTCGTTTCAGCTACATCAAACTGCGGCTCAAGAAGAGTTGGACAGACTGGCAAAAGGGTCCTACATCTTCTCCCAAAGAAGCGCTGTGCTGGGCTAGTGCCAAAACCCTCGGACGGAGTGTTACGCCAATCAAGAAGAGCTCTGAACTCTGAGACTCGGTCTTCCCTGCACTTTTCAAACAATCTCTTTATCGTACGTACACCATTTTCAGCCTTCCCGTTCGACTGGGGATGCAGTGGACTGGACGTTCTGTGGTTCGTGCCCCATTCACGGCAGAATCGATTGAATTCAGACGACGAGAACTGGGGACCGTTGTCTGACACTAAGACACGCGGACCACCGTACCTGGCAAACATCTCACTCAAGGTTTGTATGACCGCCTGAGAGCTGGTGTTCGTCACACGTGCCACTTCAATATAATTACTGTAATAATCGACTACCACTAGCAACTGACGCCCATGAAAATCACACAGATCCACTGCTACCTTATCCCATGGACCCTCTGCTAGTTCTTGAGACAGAATAGGTTCATGAGGATTACTGGACCGAAATGTCATACAGACATCGCATGACTGAATGAATGACTTCAACTCACCATTCATGCCTGGCCAAAAGATAGATTCCCGAGCCCTACGCAGGCAGGCATCGATACCAATATGGGATTGGTGAGCCAACTCAAGCATAGACCTTCTCATGGATGGCGGGATCACTACTCGGTCATGCTTGAGTATGAGTTCGCCATCCAACAATAGCTCGTCCCGTACACTCCAGAAAGGAAGAACACCGACCTTCACTTCTGACTTATTCGCTGGCCATCCAAACTGAATCATCCTCTTCAATTCAATCATGTTATCATCACGTGCATATGCTTCTATGACCTCCTGCAAATTTCTCGGCAGTGTGTCGTGAGCAACAGAAAATGCTTGTTCATCCTTGACATCGTCTTCAGACTGTGGTAGGTATGCACGACTCAGAGTATCTGCCACATGCATCAATATTCCTTGACGGTATCTAATCGACAAGTTATATCGCTGCAAACGCAGTCTCATCCTTTGGAGGCGCATCGGCACCTGGTCAAGGTTCTTCTTAAAAATAGCTTCGAGCGGCTTGTGATCGCTATCCACAGTCACTTCAGATCTGCCGTACAGGTAAGCATCAAACTTCTCACAGGCCCACAGAATCGCTAGAAGTTTCTTTTCAATTTGCGCATACCTAACTTCAGTTGAGGTAAGGGCCCTCGAAGCATATGCCACGGGCTGATCGTTCTGTAGGAGCACGGCTCCTAGTCCAGACTTGGAAGCATCACATTGAATGGTGACTGGGTCCTTAGCGTCATAATACCTCAGCACAGGTGCATTGGTGACAGCACTCTTGATCTTGCTTAACGCTTCAGAATGCTCCTTATTCCACGACCACTCTGTCTTAGGAAGAGTCAACTCTCGCAGGGGCTTAGTTATGTCAGACAGATTCGGAATGAATTTCGAGAGGTACTGCACCATGCCTAGAAGCCTCTGCACACCCTGCACGTCTGTTGGAACAGGCATGTCAATGATTGCACGAATTTTGTCTGGATGCACCTTGAGACCATCTTTCGTTGCCACATGCCCTATAAATGGGACTTCCGATTTCCGTAGCTGAAATTTGTCCTGATTCAAGCGTACACCTCGCTCAGCACATCTCTTCAAAAAGATGTCCAATTTTCTGTCGTGATCAACAACGGCTTGCTGTTCAGTCGAACCACAGCCAAAAATAACAAAATCATCAGCAATCACCTCCACGCCTTCCAGACCAGATATCAACTCGTGCATTTTCTTCTGAAAAATCTCGGATGCTGACTTGATCCCGAATGGCATGCGTTTCCATCTATATCTCCCGAAAGGGGTATTGAATGTGGTGAGGAACTCTGACGACTCGTCTAATTTCACATGCCAGTATCCATGTCTCACATCAAGAGTGGTGAAACACTTTGCTCCAGCCAAACGAGTGGCAACTTCTTCAATGGTTGGGATCTGGTACACTTCCTCTCAATGGCCTGATTCAAGTCTTTCGGATCTAGACAAAGCCGGAGACTGCCATCCTTCTTCAGAACCGTGACAATCGAAGACACCCACGGTGTAGGCTCTTCGGTTCGCTCGATCACTCCTAAGGACTCCAAACGTTCGATTTCAGACCGCAACTTTTCCCTCAAAGCAACTGGGACCCTCCTAGGACAATGTTGAACTGGTGGAACTGTAGGATCAACTTTGATCTGACACTTTCCTTCAACTTCACCGATCTCATCTGTGAAAACGCGCTCGTGATTTTTGATCAGCTCATCTCGTGTGACTGGCGTCGGCCTATCAACAACGTGAACAATCTTGCTAACGATAGGCTGGGAAGGATCATCATCACAATCTATGAACTGCACAAAACCCATACCAACACAAGCCTTGTAGCCCAGAATGGGTCTCATGTCATCTGCTTTGATCAATTTGCAGTCCAAAAAACATACAACATCTCTGCGTCGGACTTTTATGCGAGCAAGACCAAAAACGGGAATTCTGGTTCCACCGTAGCATATCAAGGCTGACATGTGGGGCTGCACTTGACAGAGAGCATCATCACCCGTGGCTTTTTGGTAAATATGCAGAGGAAGAACGTTGCACTGAGCACCCGTGTCAAGTTGAAAACGAACACCATTTCCATTTTCCAAGGTCAAGGTTACCCACTTACTGTGATCACACTCGTGTCCAATTGCAAAAACAAGATACTCTTTGGTCTCCTCAGCTACTGTCTTGACACTCAGCTCTTCATCTACCGCCTTGACACTATTCTTTCGCTTACATTTCACTGCGAAATGATTCAATCCTTGACAACTCGAGCATGTCTTTCCCCAGGCTGGACACTTAAACTTATTGCGCACGTGAGTATTTCCGCAATAATTGCACTCGATAACCTGGCCACTAGGAGTCTGAGGATCGCCAGGCTGTTTTCTACGACGCAACTGAGTGGAACTTACAGCATTTATTTCTGCCGAGTTGGTAGCCGTGACTTCTTTCATTTGAGCATAGGTACTTTCAGCAGCCTTACACATCTCAATCGTCTTGTACAGATCAATATGGCCACAAAGGAGTAGACGTTCTCTGACTTTGGCGTCATTGATGCCGAAAATGATTTTATCCCTAAGGACTTCATCAGGGGTTTGGGTTTCAAACTCACACGACAACGCTAACTCTCGAAGGGAAGTTAAAAAAACGTCAAAATTCTCTCCAGGTTGCTGGACACGTTGATTGAACCTGTACCTTTCAAACGGCACATTCTTTTGCGGCAAACAATGTTCATCAAACTTATCAATGATATCACACAACACATTTTTGTCCTGACTACTAGACCATTGGAACGTGTTGAACAACCGACGCGCACTCTGACCGATACACGTGAGAAAAGTTGAGACCTGCACACTTTCAGATGCATCATCTAGGCCTACAGCAATAGAATAATGCTTCCAGCCGTCTCTCCAGTTTTTCCAGTTATCCGCTAGCTGACTATTATCCACATCAAGACTTCCCGGCGGCGGAATCATGGCTCTATAAGCCATGCTACTGTCCTTAGACATCACTAGTTTGATAAGACTGGGTTTATAGGTCTTAACTTTTATAACACAATGTATAAGGTAGGTGTATACAGACGAGAATAGCGTGTCGCTGGCTGATAGAATTCGCTGCCACCATGTAACGATTCTAGTTTATGTACATGGTTTGTAGCAGAACGATGGTTTGTAACAGAAACGCGTTCACGTGTATTTCAGCGTTGTCACCTTCACGCTCACAATCGAAACTCTGTCTTTTTCTTTATACCGCTTTAAACACAAACATAATATTTACATTCGGATATAACGTCAAACACATATATACTCTATGATCAAACGTCTCATCCCTCTCATCTCTCTCTCTCTCAGCTCTCTCTCTCTCATCTCTCTATCTCTCTCTCTCATCTCTCTCTCTCATCTCTCTCTCTCATCTCTCTCTCTCATCTCTCTCTCATCTCTCTCTCTCTCTCATCTCTCTCTCATCTCTCTCTCTCTCATCTCTCTCTCTCTCTCATCTCTCTCTCATCTCTCTCTCCCTCTCGAAACTCAAAACTCAAAAAGTTTATTGCCCATCTTGTGGGTACAAACGTTATGGCAATGACAAATAATGCAAAGTCCTATTATCGGCAGAAGATGAAAGTTGACATGATGTGATGTGTGAATGAAATGAAAGGTAAATGAAAACACTATCACCTTGGTATCGTTGAATTGCGTAGATGGCGTTGTGATTGAAATGAGTCTGAAAAAGTCTGAGTTATGTGCAGATGATGATAACATTATTCATGAACATGTCAACAGTTAATCATGATTTCATCACATACAGAGGAGAGGAGACAAAGCATGCATCATGTTATTTACAAAGTAAGTTTATGTTATTAAAGAAGTTATTTATTGTTTTTATTTACACATCACACCCAGCAGCAGGTTATTAATGCTATTATTAATCCTATTATTTAATCGGAGGAACGGTTAATTAATAATGTTTCAGGTCTTAGAGAATACATGTATCATGTTTTGTACATACCTGAAAGACAGTTTGGAAATGATTAAATGATATGCAGCAAAGCGAATCGTGTCACCGACCTCCGATTTAGACTTTCAGCAAGTGACAAGAAAATTTCTCCGCTCTAGTGTCTATGAAAGTGATTAATCTTCATCATCAACTGTCAGCTACGCAATGTATTGTTCCTATTCACTATTTTCTAGTCGGTCAGTATTTATTGTCTTAACAATCTCATTGCGTTCTTTGCCAAATATCTATTGTTGCAGCTACAATTAGTTTCCATTTGTCTAGATATCGATTCGATATGTCTATCATGATATTATGTGTAGCGCTTCCTATTTATAACATGTGCAGTTAGTCCACATTCCGCTGTCTATAGTTTCAGATGTCATTGTTCTTTCGACAATCTAGCTGTTGAGATAAGTCGATCCATGGATATCCGTGGTCGGACATGTAAAGTGCTTCTTAAATGTAGATTGAACAGTCTACAATCCGCTATCTATGACTTCTGATATTCATTGCCTTTTCGATGTACTCGTCTATTGGTCTAACATGCCCAATGGTCAAAGAATTCATAAATTCATAGAAGTATGATCGAGTAGCATCTTTCAGATGCGGTATTAAAGCACTTCTTTCAATGTTGTAAGCTGGACATGCAACAATAAAATGATAGATATCTTCAGTTTCTTCTTGATCACATAATTTGCAGACACAATCTCTATATGTATTACGATTTTGATAAGTACCTACTTCTGCTGCTAGTGTGTGATTTCCAGTTCTTAGTTTGACAATGTTATTAATTTTTATTTTATCTCCAATATCTATCAAATAAGGTTTTAATTCACATTGAAATCTACAAAGCTCTAAATACATTAATCCTTTATTACTATGCTTGGCACTGTCGATCCAATCTTTCCTGAAGAATTCAATTAGCGCGTTAGCAATTAATTTCTTAGACTTTCCACTGCATTCGGAACTTCTTATCTCTGAGCAATTGACTTTATCAAACAGTTTAGATATTCTAACATACCATGAATTTCGATACGTTTTATTGTCTACGTTGTACTTAATGTTTTTAAAGATTCGCGCTACTAATCTTTTATCATTGTTCTTATTTAGTTTTAGAAAATAATTCATTGCAGATTTATAACAGTAAAATTCCATCGGTTTGGCTCCAAATTCACCAAAATTGCAATAATTAGCAGTGGTCATTCTTAAATGATAATATTTTTTATAAAACTGTAGAATGACACGATTTAAGTCAGCTAAATTTTTGTCAAACAACAGTTCGCTGACATATCTCATTTTTGACAATGTCAACATTTCAAATGCTTCTGCAATTATCCCACCGTCAACTGTATTAAATTCTTTCAGGGTTTTGGCAGTTACATATGAGGATGCTCTTCCTCTCTTGGTTAACTCTTCGATGTGTTTCCTATCATTTTTAGTAATCCAATAACCCAAGTATTTATATTCATCTACAACTTCAATTGAAGATATGTCATTATCTTCTATAATTAATTTTTCATATCTCTGTCTTCCCCCAAATATCATTATTTTAGTTTTATTGTAGTTTATTTTCAAGCTATTTAGTTTGCAGAAGTCATGGAAACATTTTATTTGTTTGATAATTCCAGTCTGCGTCTCACTCAGTTATAAAACATCATCTGCATATATAAGTGATGCTATTTGTGAATCAGCTATTTGTACTGGATCGAATTCATCAAGATTTTGATATAGTTCTTTCAAAAAGTCATTTATGTATATACTCTCTCTCTCTCTCATCTCTCTCTCTCTCATCTCTCTCTCTCTCTTTCTCTCTCTCTCTCTCATCTCTCATTTCTCTCTCTTCTCATTTCTCTCTCTCTTTCTCTCATCTCTCTCTCTCTCTCATCTCTCTCTCATCTCTCTCTCATCTCTCTCTCATCTCTCAAGAACTCAAGAACTCAAGAAGTTTATTGCCCATCTAGTGGGAGCAAACAGGGTACATAATGATTTACAATAATTAACTCATTGTTCGAAAGATGTGAAAGTTGACAATGGGGGAAATGGATGAATTGGAAGATAAAAACACACTTGCACCATGATCGCCGTTGTATTTCTTGACTTAACTTGTGATTGAGATGGCTGAAAGAGTCTGAAGTATATACAGTGAAAGTCGTAATGAGTTATGAAATATGATGGAATGAGAAAATGAGAAGAATGCAGCAACCACTGATGAGGATGAAGTCTGAAAAAGTCTGAACACCAATGACGATAATGGCATGAGTAAGATGATACATAAGGAACACAGAGGAGAGGAGACCTAGCATGTATCATAAATTCATTCATTAATGTAGCATGAATAAATCGAATTCATATAATTTAATTTTAATTTATTAATCAAGTTTATTTGCACATCACACCCAGCAGCAGATTAATAACCCTATTATTATTCCTATTATTAATCGGAGGTGCGGTATAGTTCAATCAGATATAACACTTTGCATCGATGTTGTTAAAACACATACCTGGAATGTGATTGAGAAATTATTAGGATATTAGACTTCAACCCGTGTAGTCAACCGTCCTCCGATTAAGACTTGAAGCGAGTGATCGAGATGAACATCTAATTTGTTGTCGATGTTTGTAAGTTTCACCACGTCTTAACAATATAGCAATGCAAGTTTGCTAACCATTGTCGGATCTCATTGATTCATTCATTGTGTTTACACTCTGTCAATTGGCATCATAGAAATCTAACCAAGTTGCATACATTTAATTTAATCTATACACGGTCTGCACATATTGATTAGAAAAGTCAATCATGTTGATATTCGCGCATTCATATACATCGGTTAGGTTATTATCCGCTATCTATGATTTCATTCTGTATTTAGACGGCGATGTTTCATATCATTGATATCTTACCAAAATGTCATGTCTTTCTCATTGTTTCATATATCGTAGATTTCTATTCTGCCATCATTGTTGATCCAAAGTCTATGGTTGATCATAGCGTAAACACAAAATTAGACATGTGGTCGTCAACAGTTCGCTATCTATGTTCTTTTGTTTTTGATGTCCATCGCTCTATCAATATATTCGCTGACTAGCTTTAGGTGTCTGATTGTTAATGAATTCATAAAATCATAGAAATCCGTTCGTGAAATATCTTTAACATATGGAATTAAGGAACTACTCACATTATCATAGCATGGACACACAACAAAGAAATGAAAGATATCTTCAATCTCATCATGTTCGCATAATTTACAATTATAATCTTTATATGCACTGCGGTTATGATACGTTCCAATTTCTGCTGCTAGTGTGTGATTTCCTGTTCTGATTTTGATGATATTATTAATTTTAGTTTTGTCACTAGTAAGGGTTAGATATTGTTTTAGGTCACATTGAAATCTGCATAGTTCCAAATAATTTAAACCTTTACTGCTATGTTTGGCACTATAAATCCATTCCTTCCTGAAGAATTCCGTTAGAGCATCAGTAATTATTTTTTTAGACTTTCCACTGTAATCTCTCTCTCTCTCATCCCTCTCTCTCATTTCTCTCTCTCTATCTCTCTCTCTCATCTCTCTCTCAAGAACTCAAGAACTCAAGAACTCAAGATGTTTATTAGTCAAATACATTTGACAAAACATTGATGACGCTAGAATGAAATGATAAAATGATACAATGATTCAGTGATGTTCATTCTCACGTGTTCATCGATATAAAATAAGTACGATGGGAGGATGATAAGATGGGCATGATGGGCAATTATGACGAAGGCAACTGTTGAATTCTGTGATTCTGCAATAACTGTCAAAGGTAAAATCACTGAGCGGAGAGGAGACATCATGCATGAAAAATAGATAGCATCTAGTATTTCATCATGAATTTTGATTTTAACATATGCATTTAATGGTTTATACACAGTAGATAAATTTATCATGCAACATTGTGATTGAGTACATGCATTTAATTATGAAGTTTTGAAAACATTATAACCGAGTAACCAAATCCACTTTCCAAGTAATCATGAGATGTATTATATTGCATATATACATGAGATCATATTTCAAACATCTGTCTTGGTCTTTATGTTGAATATTTTATTTTAGTAATTGTTTCACATCTATTGACAAACGCATCCACACGCATACACTGCCACGTTTCAAATCCACATTCGAATCATTTTGTGATTTATAATTATTTTTGGTCGAAGTCCGGCAATATATGAAAATTAACTCAAAATAGTCAATCTATATGACGAAAGAATATCAAAATAGGAATATAGCGATTGCAAAATCATTATTTGTGGTGAATAGACACATATAAACGTTTACCTAACTATTGCAGCATATATGACATGTAGGTTTAACTCACCTGTAAGTGGAATGATTCAGAGATGGTAGTCAATGGAATATGATATATTCGTAGTTAGACCCGGACTTCGACTTCGACAGTTTTAGTAAGACACAATTTTAGGACTGAATGTGTATTTTCATGGAACGCATTCGTGAGGCGCTGAGTTACATTCATTGATGACGTAAATATTGATCCCTTCAGTTGGTTTCATGTCTTTTATTGTTTTATAGACAGTCATGTTGATTTCTTACGCTAATTGACATTGTCGAATTATATTAGTCATAGAAATAGATTCACTGATTGTTTCACGTCACTTGACCTTTATCTATCTATGATGCGTAGCTATTTTGATATCTATGCGCGTTTGCATGCATCTGCTTAACTGTTATTTTCATTCTCAGTGTCGACATTTGTTGCAGCGGTTGTTCGTCAACGCATTAGCTAAAATTTGTATCCTAGATATCTAGGCGCATTACCACCGCTTCTTAGATCTTATACCAACGTTCATTGTGTCGCACAATGTTTGTCCATGAACTTCTTAATAGTAGTAGAAGTCCATGGTTTGTCTATCCGTAGACATAGACAGTCTGTCCACAGTAATTCTTTCGTAGATATCTATGTTCATTAAGGGTCTTTCTGATATTGACCTCGGTACTGCTGTCAATTGATCCTAATTGCATTTGCTTGGTCAATATATTTCGCAAGTAACTTTAGTTCTCTCTGTTTTAACGTGTCCATGATATGATAAAACTGTGATTTTATATTTGTCTTGATGAAAGGAATAACTGAATTTCTGATATTATCGTATTTTGAGCATGAGCAAAAGTAATGGAATAGATCTTCGATTTCATGGTCATTACAATTCTTGCAAATGCACTCGTCGTATGTCTTTCGGTTGCTATATCTTCCAGTTTCAGAGATCAAGTTATGGTTTCCTGTTCTTATTTTTAGTATTGCTGAGATCATTTTGCTGTCGTTTGTTATATTTAAGTAACGCTTTGTATTGCAGTCAAAACGACATAACTCTAAATAATTTAAACCTTTGTTACTACTTTTTGCAAGGTCCATCCATTGCTGTCTGAAATATTCCGTTAATTTAATATTAATTATCTTCTTCGAATGTCTTATTGAGATAGAATTGATGCTTTGACACATATCCGTTAGACTGAGTTTTTTTATTAACTTGTTAATACGAAATATCCAAGTATTATAAAATGAAGGATTTTCCACGTTAGTCTGAATGATGTTAAACATTTTCCTTACAAGTAATGTCTCGTTCAGATTATTTAATTTCGTCCAGTAATTTAGTGCTGCCTTGTAGAAATGAAATTCTATGGGTTTAACTCCAAATTCCCCTATTATGCAATAATTTGGTGTTGTGCGTTTCAAATGATAAAAGTTTTTAAAAAATTGTGTTTGAATTTTGTTAAGATCTTTTATATTTCGATCAAAGAAAAATTCTGCGCCATATCTCATTTTTGAAATAGTCAACATTTCGAATGCATTTACAAGAATATCTCCGTCCACGTATCCAAAATTCTTTACTGTTTTCCCTGTTATGCAGGCCGAGATTTTTCCTTGTTTCGTGAGCTCGTCTATATGTCGTCGATCGCTTTTTGAGAAAAATACTCCGAGGTATTTATATTCGTTTACTACTTCAATTTTGGTAGTGTTTTCATTTATATTAATTTCAACATGACTGTAATTATTTTTATCATTGTAGACCATAATTTTAGTTTTATCAAAGTTGATACTTAAACAATTTTCATAGCAATAATTCTGTACGATTTCTATTTGTTGAGTTATTCCTTTTTTAGAGCTGCTCATTAGTAGTATGTCGTCTGCATAAATAATGGATGCCAACCTTATGTCTGTGATTTCTATCGGATCTATTATATTCGAATTTTTTTCTAATTTTAAGAGTAGGTCATTGATATAAAGGCAGAATAACGTGGGTGACAAACTGTCTCCTTGTGGCACACCATTTTTTAGTTGAAAAACATTACTTTCTTCACCATTGAATAAAATTTGATAATCTTTGTTCAGAAGGATATGTTGTAGTAGAGATAGAAATTTACCTTTTACAATCATGTTACTGAGTTTTGAAATTAATCTATTTTTTGGAATGCTATCAAAGGCCTTCGATAAATCGATGAAACAAAGATACAAAGTAGTTTTGCTGTTTTTATATATTCTGATAATTTCCTTAAGGATCCATATGCAATCAATGGTAGAACTACCTTTCCTGAAACCTATCTGTGAATGATGGAGTAGTCCATATTTTTCAATCCATTGATTCAATCGGTTATTGAAAATTTTTGTTAAGAGTTTTTCTAAACATGATGACAGGTTGATGAACCTGTATGAATTAACATCGTTTTTGTCACCTTTTTTGAACAGTGGTGTACTCCAACTGATGCTCCAAGGAGTGCTTTTATTATCTAAAATTTTATTAAATAGCTTTTCGATTATTTCTGTCGTATTGTCTAAATTCTTCTTTAGTATTTCGTGTACAAAACCGTCAGGACCACTGGATTTTGAATTAGTCATATTTTTCAATGCATATTCGATTTCGTCAAGGGATATTGGGTTATTTAAAGATTCATCTTTTATCATATCAATTTCTGACGGATCATATATGATATTGCAGTTTACAATCTTGTTGTTCCTTTCTGTTAACTCCATATCTCGATTTATTATTTTCATTTTTAAATTGAGTTATGGATAAATTTGTTTCGTTATGTCTTCTTTTATTTTGCCTGTGATTATTCATTAGCTGCCAGAATGTCTTGCTGTCGTTTCTTATTTTAGCGTCCTTTAAATCTTTTAATTTCGCTGATTGTAACTTCCGCTTTTCCCTTTTTATCTCCTTATTCAAATATTTCTTTGTATTTAACAATAGTGTTAAATTTTCTTCCGTTTTATTTGTTTTCCATTCTTCAATAGCTGTTTTATATTTTTGTCTTAGTTGTCTTGTTTCTATGGAATAAATAGTTTGTTGCTTACTATTTTTTACTGCTTGAGTAGCTTTTGTAGTGTTAATAATAAGTGTATCATAGATTTCTTTCTCTGTTAAGTCACTTTCTTTTATTTCTTGTAGCAACTGATTGCATTGTTTCCGAAAATTTGAGAAGTTGAATTTATTTTCGCAATCAGTAGTCCATTTAAAAGGTTTCGATCTTTTAGCTTTATTGTTATACGATATGTGGGTGTGGTGTTTTAAATTGGATCGTTTTTTTTCTTTAACATTGATTTCTATTCGAAATGGAGCATGATCTGTATATAATCTTGGTTCCATTATTTCGAAGGCCTTTATTCGTGTCATTATAGATTCCGATATCATTAGATAATTAATGACTGATTTATGAACTCTATCATCATGAATTTTGTGATACGTAAATTTTCCTTCTTCAAATCTTCCGTTTGCTATTATAAGAGAAACATCATTGCAGAAGTCTATTAATTCTTTACCAAATTTGTTGACTGTTTTGTCATCTGATGTTCTTGGTGGAATATTCAGGAAATCGTTATCATTTATCGTACCAATTCTGCCGTTCATGTCACCAATCATGATGATATTTTTCATTTTGTAATCTGATATATATTTTTTTATTTTGTTCAAGTAGTTTTTCTCAGCATGCTTAGATTCGCGGTTATCCCGGTAACATAAGATGAGGTATATGTCATTTATATCTTTCCAGTCATCATTAGATAATTTCATTATTATAAGGTTGCCATTTTCAGATATTATTTTAGAGACATTAGCTATATTTGAGTTTTCCTTAAGAAATATAGAAACTCCTTTAACGTTTCTGCCAAGCATATTCTTCCTTTTAAAACTCGAATGAGTAGCAGTGTAAGCATTCATAACAATAGGTTCGTTTTCGAAATCAATATGAGTTTCCGTAAAACATACAATCTGTGAATTTTTGGCATCATTCATTAAATCCGTGTATTTGATTTTATTTTCGGTTAGGCCATTTATGTTGACATAAAATATTTTAATAGTGCTGCATTTATCATGGTTTTGACATTCAACAGGATCATACTTATCAATTGTTGTCTCCTCTCCTATGTCAGCATCAAACGTTCTGCATAGGGTGCTGTTCAGTAGTCGCGGCTGGATGAGAAGGGGCACCAAGTTGCGTCAGTCCGTAGGGGTATTGAGGTGGAGGTGGCACATAGTACTGCAGTTGTTGATAATGTGGGTACGGATTGTTACTTGGTCCTTGGTATCGTCGTCTATAGTAGCTGTTGCTGTCGTTGTAGTTTCTGGATCTTGGTTGATAGTAGTTGTTGTTATGATTGTTGTTGTAGGTTCTGTATCTTGGTCGGTAGAAGCTGCTGTATCTTTGGTAGTTTGGTCTTCTGTTGTTGTACATCGGTCTTGTGAAGCAGTTACGGGCCATGTGTCCATGTTTTCCACATTTGTAGCACTTGTTGATTTTGTTGATGTTGTTTGTCCACGTATTGATGTTGCTTGACTGTTGTTGTTGTTGCTGCTGTTGGTCTCGGATTTTGCTGCTCAAGTCGGATAGCATAATCTTGATTAGTTCCATCTCCTTTCGCATTGCCTTGTTCTCATTGTTTGCCTCTGCCGGTTGGGATTGTTCTTCTCTTTTGGTTGTTATTCGCTCTTCTTCATTGTCATCATAGTCATCGGCATTGTCATCATACTCATTGTAATTTCTTCTGCTTTTCGTCAACTCTTTGATCGTTTCCTCTTTCTCCACAAGTTCGGCTTCATAAGTTCGTACACCCATTTTCAAGTCCCGGTTAGTCCTTTGCAATTTGCATATCTCATTTTCCATTTCATTTATCTTGTCTTCTTGTTTGCGAATATTTTCTGAGAGTTCTTCATTTTCTTCTTCTTTTTCAGTCACCATCCGTCTGTAGCGATCTGCTAATAGAATAGTGCCGTCAAATTTTGTCACAACGTCCATGATGCTGTTAAATTCGATGAGGTGTATGTTCTTTATGCACTCTCTACAGCTGTAATTTCTCTTATATCTGTTCTTTTTCGTGTATTTTACCAATTCATAGCATGGTAATCCAGTGCACGAATAGTGAAATAATTTTTCGCATTTGTCACATGTTAAGTAATCTTGCTTCTCCTCCCCTTCGCCGCATTCTCCGCATTTCTCTGTCAGTCTTTTGAAATTTGGTGTTCCGGTTGTCTTCGTCATATCTGTAAGTGGAATGATTCAGAGATGGTAGTCAATGGAATATGATATATTCGTAGTTAGACCCGGACTTCGACTTCGACAGTTTTAGTAAGACACAATTTTATCTCTCTCTCATCTCTCTCTCTTTCATCTCTCTCTCATCTCTCATCTCTCTCTCATCTCTCTCTCATCTCTCTCTCTCATCTCTCTCTCTCATCTCTCTCTTTCATCTCTCTCTCTCTCTCTTTCATCTCTCTCTCATCTCTCTCTCATCTCTCTCTCCCATCTCTCTCTCTCATCTCTCTCTCTCTCATGTCTCTCTCTCTCTCTCCCATCTCTCTCTCTCATCTCTCTCTCTCATCTCTCTCTTTTTCATCTCTCTCTCTCTCATCTCTCTCTCTCATCTCTCTCTCTCTCTCATCTCTCTCTCATTTCTCTTTCTCTCTCTCATCTCTCTCTCTCTCATTTCTCTCTCTCATCTCTCTCTCTCTCATTTCTCTCTCTATCTCTCTCTCTATCTCTCTCTCATCTCTCTCTCTCTCTCATCTCTCTCTCTCTCATCTCTCTCTTTTTCATCTCTCTCTCTCTCATCTCTCTCTCATTTCTCTTTCTCTCTCTCATCTCTCTCTCTCTATCTCTCTCTCATCTCTCTCTCTCTCTATCTCATCTCTCTCATCTCTCTCTCTCTCTCTCTCTCATCTCTCTCTATCTCTTTCTCATCTCTCTCTCATCTCTCTCTCTCATCCCTCTCTCTCTCTCATCTCTCTCTCTCCCTCTCATCTCTTTCTCATCTCTCTCTCTCTCTCTCATCTCTCTCTCTCTCTCTCTCTCATCTCTTTCTCATCTCTCTCTCTCTCTCTCATCTCAAGAACTGAAGAATGTTTATTAGCCATGGCTATGCAAATCATACAAGGATGATTTCTCGATAAAATGATGAGAAGATTACAAATGTTGTGAAATGATAGAATGAGGTGATGAAGCAGGTACGATGTCCATCAATACGCTCAATGATGAAGTAATTATGATTCTGTGATAGGAGAGGAGACACAGTAAGCAACATAATATCAATAACTGTTCAACGCGTGTGCTAATTATTTGAGTAGAAATTATAGGGCTGAAATGCATAGAATGCAAAATACACATTTATTCAAAGTATTTTCATGTTCATTTATTCGAAAGTTTACATAAATTTCATAGAATTGTATGCACATTCATCAGTGGATTACTAAAGTCGGTTTCATATTATTAATGTCATCGATTTTATTAATTTTTATTAAATTTGGCAACCACACACACTTTCGCTCTCATACCCCTTAGTTATTTGCGAGTCATATATGAAGGTCCGGAAGTCATTTTATGACATATACTGACATGCAAGAAACAATTGACATGTATAAAGATTTACTCAAAAAATTATGCAATCAAATGATTCATGAGACTCACCTGTAAGATATGAATGAGAAAAATTTGACTTCACAGTAATGAGAGACTTTTAGTAGATCCGGACCTTCAGTGACTCGGTAAATCGCAAGAGTGAATTATCAGTACCGGAACAAGTGTGTGCATAACAGTGAATAGACTTCTATTGTCGAATTATCGGTTTGATGCAAGGGCATATGCTAGTGGTTTTTAACCATTATCTTATTGATCCATGTGTTAGTGTGATATAGAAATCGGTTAGCCTAGTTTTGTGACAACAATGAATCATGTCTATGACCGCAGCAAGATAAATGACTTGTCGGCTTCATTTATTTATTTCACAAAGCAATTTCACCGTTGCATTTTGACATAGAGATGGATATGTCTGTTTTTCATACCATTCACGAAATAGCTGTACTGAATCTACTGGCTGTAATCGATCAAGTTTGCAATAGATATCCCTAGCATGATGACAGAAGAATGTAAGTGATGATCTTCAATGCACTGGTTATCATTGTCATTCGATCGCTTTAACTTTTCGATTTGTATGGCTCTTGTTGCAAAGAAAAACACTACCACAAAGCAATATCTATTGAAACTAATATGTGAAGGATGCATAGATATCTCATTTACTCGAGCTTCTGATTGAATTTGCTTCCTCGATATATCTTGAAAGAACTTTCATCTGCTTTAGACTCAGTCTATTCATCATATCATAGAAATCTGCACTATTATCGGATTTAAGGAATGGAATAAGATTGTTTCTTATATCAGTGTATTTTGGGAAATGCGAAATGAAGTGCAATAAATCTTCAACATCATCACTATCACAATTTTGACAAATACATTCATTGTATGATTTTCTGTCATTATATCTACCGATTTCAGTAAACAGTGTGTGATTGCCAGTTCTTATTCTCAAAATTGGCATAACTATTTTATTGTCATCTGTTAAATTGAGATACGCTTTCAGCTTGCATTCAAACCTACATAATTCTAAATATTTTAGTCCTTTGTGACTATTTTTAGCACTCTCAATCCACTGCTGTCTAAAGTATTCAACTAAATGACTATTTACAATGGATTTGTAATTCATCTTTTCGGCGACATCGTGAGGATTACATAAGTAGTCAATGTTAATTTTTCTCATTAATTTGATTATCCTTGATATCCAAGATTTACTAAATTTTGGAATTTCTATATTTGCATAAATAGTGTTAAACATTTGTTTTATTAGGTGCTTATCATTTAATTTACATAATTTTAGCCAGTAATTTATTGCAGCTTTGAAAAAATGGTATTCTATAGGCTGTACTCCAAATTCTCCAATGATACAATAATTCGGTGTTGATCTTTTCAAATGATAAATTTTTTTAAAGAATTGTATTTGTATTCTATTTAAATCCTTTAGATTTTTATCAAAGTATAGTTCACCACCGTATTTCATCTTGGATACAGTTAGCATTTCAAACGAATTTCGCAATATTTCACCGTCTACATAGCCAAATTCTTTCATTGATTTTCCTGTTATACAAGCCGAAATTTTTTCCATCTCTCTCTCTCTCTCTCATCTCTCTCTCTCTCATCTCTCTCTCCCTCTCTCTCTCTCATCTCTCTCTCTCTCATCTCTCTCTCCCTCTCTCTCTCTCATCTCTCTCTCTCATCTCTCATCTCTCATTTCTCTCTCTCTCTCATCTCTCTCTCTCTCATCTCTCTCTCTCTCTCATCTCTCTCTCTCTCTCATCTCTCAAAAACTCAAAACTCAAAACTCAAAAGGTTTATTGCCCAACAGTGTGGGAACAAACAGACTATTACAAGTAATACAATATTTCAATGCAATTAATGTGCAAGAAAGTTAAAGATGGCAACAATGAATGGGATGGATGAAATGGAAAGCTAAAATCGCACAAGCACCATGATCGCCGTTGTATTCGTAGAGATGTTGATGGTAGGAATGAGTCTGAAAATAGTCTGCTAAAGTTTTTATATGTAATGTTAACGAACGTAACGAATTATGAGACAATGAAATAAAATGTTGTGTCACATTTAGGAGGAGAAGAGACAAAGCATGCATAAAAGTTGTTGATTATTTCTTTTAGAATTGTTTCATTTTTATTTGTTATCAATTTTATTTAGTGATTTTATTTACTCATCACACCCAGCAGCAGATTATTAACCCTATTATAGTTTTTATCACCCATGTATCCATTTAAGCCAATCAACTATCAAAATAAGGCAGTCGATTGTCCAAATAGTTCACCCATGTATCAGAATAGAGCACCGAAGTGTCATACTACACCACCCAAGTGTAAATAAGTTCAGTCAAGTATCAAATAAATGCAATATATGCTTTTTAGTGTTTATTCCTACTAATATCTATGTCCATAGGTTTATGAGGATATTCAAAGCATGTTTAATTAATGAATTACCTAGAAAAAGATGAAATATGATTAGGAGAAATTACTGAATCATTCAGATTTTCAGAGTTATTCGCCGAATATTCACCCATCAAACTATTATTAATCATGTTATTTAACTCATCAATTAACATCTATAGTAAAATTTGAGGAAAAAAACATCATCTCATCCAGATCCGATACATATATTGAAAAATCAGGCCACAAGAAAGCACTGTAGGCCTACTCACATCAAAATGTCAGCTTTTTGAAGACAATCAGGAATATGTCTTTGCGAGTGAGCAAACCAGTGAGCCGCTTTAGATGCAGTTATGACACTAACAGCCTGTTCTGCCAGCTGTGTCAATGTAGCCAGACGCATGTCTTGTGTTTGAGTCAGCAAGTCTTGCCGCACTTCCTCCAAACTATTTTTGAGGGACGACTTAAATGTATTTATTCCATTCTCGACCAGATTCAAGAATGGGGAATACGGTGGTAAGTACATGTACACACATTGATGTTCTGGTCTCAAGTTAGGTCCACCATCCTCGGGACCTGAGTTTGCACCAGAATGAGATGGAGCATCATCAAAGATGAAAGCCATGGGAACTTCATGATCTCCTGAAATCCTTTCCAGAACTGAGTGGTCATACCACCCTCGACGATCTCGTGGAACAGCAATCCACGGGTGTGACCGATGGCGAATATGACGGTGAAGTTCCTCCCACGTCTACCGGCAACGACTCGCACAGCCCTAGATCCTCTGGGTGCTCTACCTCGAGTTCGTCTACTCCACAAATTGATGCCACATCCATCCATGAATACGAGCTCATTGTTGACTCCATTCTTCATCAACCATCGCGCATATTGTTCACGTCTCTCCTTCACTTGCTCATTGTTTCTCTCGGTTACACTGTCCTCGAATTTCTTCATTACTATTAATCGAGCAGTCAAACAACGGCAAAGAGAAGTGACCGAAAGATGAGGATTGTTTGGCAGTCGTAGACGAAGTTCAGCGTTTATTTGGTGCAACGTGTACCCAGGTTTCTCCTCCACTATGGACACCAGCATAGCTCCGATCTCATCATCCACCTTGTGATGAGTATGTCCACCTCGAGGAATAACAACCTGTCCATCGCGTAAGCGAGCTCTCCTAATGATTGCATAGGCTGTGTTTGGTTTGATATTTAACTGAGAAGCAAGTTGGAGAAAGTCTTCTCCTCTTTCAGCAGCCTGAAAAAGCCTCTGCTTATCGTCATCTCTTATTCGCTGCCTCATCATCTCGTTCGTCAGCACAGCTAGACTGATAATTTGATACTTGACTGCACATGTTGACTCTTGATTGCTTTATTTTGATATATGACTGCAATTCACAACGATCAGAAGTGTCCTTTCTTGCATTTGACAATTGACTGCACTTATTTGACAAGTGACTGGACTATGTGGATACATGGGTGGTAAAAACTGTAGTAATCCTATTAATAATCGGAGGAGCGGTTAATTAATTACATGTATGATCAATGATTTTGAAACTGCAAACACGGTACGTACCTGAAATGTGATTGAGAAATGATGATTAACTTGTTGATTAACTGTCTTGACAACCGTCCTCCGATATAGATTTTTAGCGAGTGACAGATTTAATCATCTTGTCCGCTGTCTACGCCTATGAGTGATTTTCACGATCATTCAACAATGCAACAGTGCATTTCAACTACCCTTTGTTATATTTCATCGTTTCATTCATTGATTGTAATTACTTTATCAATAGAAATCTTATCAACCAGCAGTACGTGTTTCATTTCATTCACAGTTCGTCATTTGACCACAATATTGATTAGAAAAAGTCTATCATGTAGGTAAGGAAGATTGTATGACTACATAGAAATTAATAATACCATAGAAATTGTTATTGTCTATTTATGTTAGACTACAAGCTTAGAAGTAAATGCTACAAGCATTTATGGATAATAGATAGTAATGTTTATTAATCGCTCTCTATGAAAATTATTCATCATATTTGGTGACATCTCAGATCCTAGATATCTAGCAGAATGAATGGCAATATTTCTATTGTATCAGATATCTTCGTCTGCCAACTATCTGGTTCAAAGTAAAAATCATGCTAAATGTGTCCGCAATCACATTTGTAGACGTCAACTCAGTCACTGTTCGTTATCTACGCATTTTTATTACCATTGATTTATCAATATATTCGTTGATTGATCTTATTTGTCCAATTGTCAATGAGTCCATCAAGTCATAGAAGTCTGATCTTGCCATATCTTTCAGATATGGAATTAAAGTATTTCTCTCATTGCTGTAGCTTGGACAAATAACGAAGAAATGATGTCTTCGATCTGATCTAGATTACACAATTTACAAACACAGTCTTTATAAGTATTACGATTTTGATGCGTTCCAATTTCTGCTGCTAGTGTGTGATTTCCTACTCTCATTTTGATGATATTATTGATTTTTAGTTTTGTCACTGCTGAGTGTAAGATAATGTTTTAATTCACACTGAAATCTACATAGCTGTAAATAATTTAATCCTTTATTGCTTTGTTTGGCACTGTTTATCCATTCCTTTCTGAAATATTCTGTTAGCACGTTATTTATCATCTTTTTTAGATTTTCCACTGTAATTCATGTTTTGCATTTCCCTGAATTTGATTTTGTCACATAAATTACTTATTCTAATGTACCATGTATTGCGGAAAGAGTTCTGGTCTATATTATTTTTTATGTTTTTGAATACTCGTGTGATTAATCGCATACTATCGCTGTTATGTAACTTAAGAAAATAGTTAATTGCTGATTTATAGCAATAAAATTCCATTGGTTTTATACCAAATTCTCCTATGATACAATAGTTAGGTGTAGTCATTCGTAAATGGTGAAATCGTTTATAAAATTGCACAATCACACGACTTAAATCATTTAAATTTTTATCGAAAAATAGTTCACTGCCATATTTCATTTTTGAAATCGTTAACATCTCAAATGCTTCTGTTAGTATTTTACCATCAACATTGCAGAATTCCTTCAAGGTTTTGGCAGTTACATATGCTGAGGTATTTCCTTTTTTGGTTAATTCTTCTATCTGCTTTCTATCACTTTTTGCAATCCAATTACCTAAATACTTATATTCCTCTACAGCGTCAATTGAAGAAGAATAAAAGTTTTCATTTATAACAAGCTTTTCATATTTTTGTTTTTCATTAAAAATCATTATTTTTGTCTTTTCGTAATTTATTTTTAAACTATTATCTACGCAAAATTTTTGTAGTTGCTTAATTTGTTTGATTAGACCACTTGTGTTTCGCTCAGTAACAAAATATCATCTGCATAGATGAGTGTCAATATATGAATATCTATTATTTTTACAGGATCAAGTTTATCGATGTTTCTATACAAGTCATTTAAAAAGTCATTCATATATATGCAAAATAGAGTTGGAGACAAGCTGTCTCCCTGAGGAACACCACTTTCTAGCTGAAATTCTTCACTTTCCTTTCCATTGAATAGAATTTTATATTTTTTGTCGTTTATAATGTGTTCTATTAATGATGAAAAGTTACCTTTAGGAATAATGCATTTTATTTTAGTCATCAATCTACTTTTTAAGACAGAATCAAATGCTTTCTTAAGGTCAACAAAGCATGTGTACAGTGGTTTCTTATCATTTTTATATATTTGTATCGTTTCTTTTAAGATCCATATGTTGTCAATCGTAGAGTTGTCTTTCCTAAAACCTGTTTGTGATTCATGTAATATTTTGTATTTATCCATCCAAATATTTAATCTATCATTTAATATTCTTGTCATTAGCTTTTCAATACATGAAGATAAATTCAAGCACCGATATGAATTAGCATCATCTTTCTTGCCTTTTTATAAATGGGAGTGATCCAACTGCTATGCCAAGGAGTATCATGGTCTATCATAATCTTATTAAAAAGTGTGTGCAAAATTTTAACTTGATTAGGATCATTCTTTATCATTTCATTGACTATTTCATCTGGACCACTGGATTTTGAGGATTTTGAGTACTTTATAGCATTTTCAACTTCTTTTATAGTGATACTTTGATTTAGAAAGTCATCATATTCGACGGGGGTTATTTGAATTTCTATATTTTCTAAATTTTTCTTATGTGTTAGATTGTTAATATCAGCATTACTTTTCTCTATATTTTCTATAAAATCTTGAGCATTTAAGGAGGTCGCATGTCTTGTACATTTCTTGCGTTTATTCTTATTTAATATCGCCCAGTATTTTTTTGTGTCATTGTTAGCTCTTGCTACTTGTAGTTCGTCTAGCTTTTTTTGTTGCAAATTCCTTTTTTCCTTTTTTAAGCTTTTGTTGAGTTCTCTTTTTGTTTGTAGCAACACTCTATCTCTCTCATCTCTCTCTCTCTCATCTCTCTCTCTCTCATCTCTCTCTCTCTCTCTCTCATCTCTCTCTCTCATCTCTCTCTCTCTCTTTCTCTCTCTCTCTCAGCTCTCATTTCTCTCTCTCTCTCACCTCTGTCTCTCTCTCTCTCATCTCTCTCTCACATATATCTCTCTCATCTCTCTCTCTCTCTCATCTCTCTCTCACATATCTATCTCTCATCTCTCTCTCTCATCTCTCTCTCTCTCTCATCTCTCTCTCACATATCTATCTCTCATCTCTCTCTCAAAATTCAAAATTCAAGGGTTTTATTTTCATGAGAAAATACCCAAAGATACAAGTTAATTTGACACATAGATATTATATAATAAATTTACAGGCAACTTGAAGAATGATAGTGATGATGATGAATATATACAAGTAAATTCTGATGACAGTCTGCAATACCACATTGTCATTGATTGAAGCTGTGAGTCATTAAAAATAAATGTATGAATGTGAAGTGAGTCTTATGAGAAGTCGCGATGAAATACAATATCACAAGATCATGAAGGAGAGGAGGTAATTTAATTTCACAAATTAATATTTGATTAATAGCGTTTATATGCAAGATCTGATATGTGCGTTTTCAAATATGTAATAATTCCCGCTGAATTTCTATTATAGGACATCATTCATACACATCAACATCGCACCTTTAATAAATACTTGAGTGCAAGGGCCGGTAAATATTTACATAAAAGAATATCAAACATATAATGCATGTTACCAAAATGCATGTATATCGATTAAATATTTCTGCAGCACACTCATCATAGTATGCTGTAATCATGGATGTGGTAAATAATAGGATTTTACTATCTCACCTGTAATATAATTGAGAAAATTATGAGTACTGTATGATGTGAAGGAATTGTAAATGATCCGGCCCTTTCGTTATGACAATCTTTGATTTAGCACATAAACTGAAACATCAATCGCTTTCCAGTGCTGTTCTGTGTCCAATTTGATCACTATTCATCATTTATTGATCTATTGGTGTCATCCATTGTCGATAGCTATACCGATGTGCTTTCTATCGCTTGCTTACGTCATTGATCACCTGTGTTTTACATAGCTATTTTTACATACGATGATGCAAAATGTCATTTTCCTTTTTGCATCGCATTTGATGGGTAATCAAATAAATTAATTGTTTCATTGTCTGTGTTCGACATAGTAATCAAACATACTCGCATGTGTCTCGCCTATCTATACCTATATATCTATGATTTGTCTCAATGAAGGCATTGGTCGAAATTAAGCGTTACTATATATTCGTAGATATCTATGGTTTTCTGTTGCATAGATCATGGATCTCGATGTAGACATGACGCATTAACATTCGTAACTGACGACTATTTATTTCAAGGTAAGATATTTTAGAAGCATAGCTATCGAACAATAGATTTAACAAAGGTGATATCTTGTAGTCATTGACCCTTCATAGATGTGCTTTACACTTATTTATAGCACACTCTTTTCATGGTTTCAAAAATTTACTATTTCTCTGTTATGATTTGCAATTTTTATGAAAGAGGCAATCGATTTTATTCCACTGGATTTATTAGTATCAAACATTTGGCAAAATCGTGTTCTATCAATTGCAACAAATTCTGGTAGAAATTTTTCACGTATCTCCGAAAATTGAGGACATTCAACAAATACATGAAATATATCATCAATTTTACTATCGCAGTTTGGACAAACACATTCGTCATAAGTGTTTCTGTTACCGTATCTTCCAATTTCACATTTCAATTTATGATTGCCTGTTCTCAATTTAAGCATAATCAATACCTCCTGACTTATTTGAGATTTGACATTAAGGTATAACTTAATTGAATTATCGAAACCACATAATTCGAGGTATGCAATACCTTTATGGCTGTGTTTTGCACTGTTGATCCATTCTTCTCGGAAATAGTGGTACAATCGCTCATTACTCTTTTGTACAAACTCTTTTTTGTTACATTCGTTCTGATTCTCCCAAAGACAATCTAGGTGCAACTTTTTCAAAAGCTTTCTTATGTTGTACACCCATGTATTGGAATATATATCGTTATCTAAATCACTCACGATGCTTTTGTATATTCTCAAAACCAGATTTCTTTTGTCACCGCTAATTATATTTATCCAGAAACGAATTGCTAATTTGTAAAAATGAAATTCCATTGGCTTGATACCAAATTCACCGAAAATACAATAATTCGCCGTTGAATTTTTCATGAAGCAGAATTTTTTATAAAACTGTAGTTGTATTCTATTCAAATCTTTCAAATTGCAATTAAATAAAAACTCTCCGCAATATTTCATGGTCGACAAAGCCAATGTTTCGAACGTATTGACAAGTATTGTTCCATTTACCTTGCCAAAATTCTCGTATAGTTTTTGTCGTTAAAAATGATGATTTTCTGCCTTTTGCTTCTAATGACTCCAAGTGCTTTCTGTCATTTTTTGCAATGTGAAGGCCTAGATACTTATATTCAGTTACGATTTCAATGCTTCGTATCCAATCATCCAGCTTTATATTCAGATGACTGTATTTGGACTTTACATTCTTTACTATTATTTTTGTTTTATTGAAATTAATACTTAATCTATTTCCTTTACAATATTCATGTATCATTTCAATTTGTTTAATAAGCCCAATTTGTGATTCACTGAAGAGTAGAATGTCATCAGCATACAAAATAGCAGATATTTTATTTTCATTGCTGTGTAACTGGATTGGGTCCAAAAATTGAATGTTTTTGTCTAGTATTTTTAGCAAGTCGTTCATATATGTACAAAAGAATGTCGGTGATAAACTGTCGCCTTGTGGAATTCCATTTTCAAGTCTGAAAGCATATGTTTCCTGTCCTTTATACAAAACCTTATACGTTTTATTGTCTATCAACTTTTTTAGTAAAATGTTGCTCGTGGGTAATAGTTCATTGAGCTTTCGTTTCAAATTCGATTTCGGAATGGAATCGAAAGCTTTTGATAAATCTATGAAGCATAAGTACAAGGGTGTTTTCACATTGCTACATATTTTATTAATCTCTCTCACTAAAAATATATTATCAAGTGTTGAATGTCCTTTTCGGAATCCTATTTGAGCTTTGTGAATTATTTCATTTTCGTCTAGCCAAATATTCAAACGCTCATTTAGAATTTTTGTCAATAATTTTTCCACACATGATGCTAAGTTGATGTGTCTATAATTTGATATATTATTCCTATTTCCTTTTTTTAAGATTGGGGTAATCCAGCTATGATCAAAGGGAAGATCACCATCATTCATTATGTTATTGAATAGATGAGAAAAAATATCAAGGAATTCTTTAATATTGTCTTTTAACATTTCATAGACAAGACCATCAGGTCCACTAGATTTGGAATTTTGCATCGTTTTTAGGCAATTCTCTATTTCCTCATGGGTTATGTCTGTATTCAGTATTTCAGGAGCCAATATATTTGGAGGCGATACTTCAGTCAGAACACTTAAGTTGACAGTGGAATCAGTCTTCATGTTTTCAAATATCGAATTTTTATCTCCATTTTCAATATGTATTTTGAATTCCTGTGCTGTTAGAGTTGAAGTATTAGCTGGCTTTATTTTGAAATTGTCACCTTTAATTAATTGCCAGTATCTTTTGTAATTGTTTTCTGCCTTCGCGTTATATAATAACTTCAGCTTCTCTGATTTGAATTTCTGCTTTTCTCTTCGTACTCTCTTATTCAATTCATACTTTAATTCCAAAAGCTCCTTTAAATTTGCTTGAGTTCTGCATTCTTTTACTCTGTTTACTGCGTTTTTGTATTTTCTTCTATAGCTTCTAGTGTCTTCAGAATAAATTGTCCTAATAGGATCATGATTTAATGCACGTACGTCAGTAATGACCTCATCTTTATACTGAACTATTTTATGATATGTTTCCTTACTGGTAAGCTCATTTGTTTTTATTGTCTTGGAAAGACTACGGCATTTTTCTGAATAGTTAGCCTTATCAAATTGTAGCTCATTTCGTGTCGTCCATTTGTAAGGTCTTTTGTTTGCAATTTGCAAATCTCGTCTTCTTGTAGTTTCACTGAATTTAGTTTGTTGCGTTATCCACTTTGAATTATTTTTGAGTTTAATATTAAACTCTACATGTAACGGTATGTGATCCGTATATAATACTGGATCCGATATATGAAATAGTTGCAAGTAGTGTAACATTGATTTTGATAATAACAGGTAGTCAATCACTGATTTTCTTGCTTCTTTATTTCGGAGCGTCATGAAAGTTGGTTTGCCTGGTTCCATTCTACCATTGGCAATTATGAGTGATGTAAGATTACAAAATTCGATTATATCTTTTCCTTGACTATTAATTATTGCATCCTCTGATTTTCTTGGATTAAGATTTAACTCTCTATTGTCAGATAATGATCCGATTCGGCCATTTAAATCACCGATAAGAATTACATTTTCCATTTTTAAATTTACGATATGATGCCTGATTTTATCAAAATAGCCTCTTTCTTTATATTTCGATTCTCGGGTTTCTCTATAGCAAATGATTACGAAGACTTCCTTGATATCTTTCCATTGATCGTTACTTAATTTTGTTATCATGAGATTACCATTTTTATCTATCAAATTTTCACTTTTTGTACCATTTTGTGTATTTTTGTGATATACAGACACGCCTTTGATGTTTCTACCATAAAAGGTATTTCTTTTAACAATTGTATGATGCCCATGATAGTTAGGAATTTGAGGTAAATCCCATTCGTCACGTAAGTGAGTTTCAGAGAAGCATATAATGTCAGCGTTATTGGCATGCATCAATAAATCAGAGTGATTAATTTTTTCATCTGTCAGTCCATTGATATTAACATAAAATATATTCATGATCCGTTTGTTATCAGAAGTGTCAGCAACATCGATCCCTAACGTCTCCTCTCCTTCATTGATTTCGTCAAAAATACGAATTAGAGGCTTGGATAGGAGCAGAAGTTATATTATTTGTATGAATGTTTTGCATATTTCCTCCAGTTGTTGGTATGTTCGTAGGGATGTACTGCTGTTGGTTGTTCATTGTTGGCCTTGCGAAATATTGTTCTTCCGTTCTTCTGTTAACTTGGTTCATTTGGGGCATTTGATTACTTTGCCAGTACGTTCTTCGCTGTTGGTTAAACCCATAATGTCTTCGATTTGGAATGGAAAATTTTGATACCTTTGTTGACTTGGCGGGAAGCGATTTCTTTGGAATGGTCTTCTTCCGTAAGTATTACTCCAACAGTTACGAGCTATATGACCTTGCTTGTGACAATTGTAGCATCGTATGAAAGACCTCTGGTTGTTTGTATTTCTTCGAAAACTTCTCTGTTGTTGATGGTTTGGGTGCCCTCTCTGTTCTTCAATCGTTCTCTTGATCTCATAAATTTTCATGTTTAGGTTTTGCATGCTATCATCAATTTCCTTTTTCGTATAAAATCCGTACAGTATGTCTTCTAGGCCATCGCTCATGCATTTTCCTCGATCTGCTTTCAGTTCTTCGATAACTTTTTCTTTTTCTTTGATATTGTTTTCTGATTTTCTCAGCTCATCTTCGAATATTTCCATTGATTTCAAGTGTTCCAGACGCTGTCGCGCTTGATGTTTCAAGGACTCGTTCATACTGTTGGCTTCTGTTAAAAGTTCAAATATTCTTTTGTCTCTTTTCTCGATTATGCAGCCTAGTTCTTTGATCTTTTCGTTCCACTCTTCAATCTCTTTCTTCAGTTTGACAAGTTCTTCTGTTTCATTGTTGTTCTGTGTAGTTGGATTGCATGTTTGAGTGAAATGTTCTATGTCGGTAGGATGAAGACTCGTAAGCCTCGCACGCATACTTTCTTTTGTAAAGATGTTTCTTGAAATACTTTGTAAGTTCATAAGGAGGTAAGTTCGTACAAGATAAGTGATAGTTGCGTTTACATTTATCACAAAGCAACCGTTCCTCCGAAGTGACATCTTTACCGCAAATACAGCTGTCGGTTGAAATGAACCCCAGTTGTAATGGGTCCTCATTGTCATCCTTCCTCGGTGATGTAGCTTGATGCAGACGGTTCGGACATATTGTGAAATTACCTGTAATATAATTGAGAAAATTATGAGTACTGTATGATGTGAAGAAATTGTAAATGATCCGGCCCTTGCGTTATGACAATCTTTGATTTAGTCTCTCTCTCATCTCTCTCTCTCTCTCTCATCTCTCTCACTCTCTCATCTCTCTCTCACTCTCTCATCTCTCTCTCACTCTCTCATCTCTCTCTCACTCTCTCATCTCTCTCTCACTCTCTCATCTCTCTCTCTCTCATCTCTCTCTCTCTCATCAAAATTCAAAATTCAAAATTCTCTCTCTATCTCATCTCTCTCTCTCTCTTCTCTCTCTCTCTCTCATTTCTCTTTCTCTCTCTCATCTCTCTGTCTCATTTCTCTCTCTATCTCTCTCTCATCTCTCTCTCTATCTCTCTCTCATCTCTCTCTCTCTCTCCCTCTCATCTCTCTCTCTCTCTCTCTATCTCTCTCTCATCTCTCTCTCATCTCTCTCTCTCATCTCTCTCTCTCTCATCTCTCTCTCTCATCTCTCTCTCTCTCTCTCTCATCTCTCTCTCTCATCTCTCTCTCTCATCTCTCTCTCTCTCATCTCTCTCTCTCTCTCATCTCTCTCTCTCATCTCTCTCTCTCTCTTTCATCTCTCTCTCTCTCTCTTTCATCTCTCTCTCTCTCATCTCTCTCTCTCTCATCTCTCTCTCTCTCTCTCTCTCTCAGCACCTGTGCATACGTAGGTGCTGACGAAGAATAAAATCGAAAGCTCCACCTACTCTGGTTCGTTTTGAACAAATTCAGCGCGAGCGACAAGGCGGGGCCTCCTCGTCTCCCTCTCTCCCTCCCTCTCTTTCTCTCTCTCTCATCTCTCATTTCTCTCTCTCTCATCTCTCTCTCTCTCTCATCTCTCATATCTCTCTCATCTTAATTTAGAACTGAACAGGCTTGATAAGATCCACTAGGTCCTACCTTTCAGGGACTGTAGTAAACGTGTGGTACTACTACTGGTTGGCTGATATTGTTTGGTTTTGGGTCGTGCTCGGTGTGTGGATCAAGGAGGTCACCTCGGTTCCCTCTCTCTCTCTCGCTCCCTGTCTCGGTCGTGGACCCGAACATGTCTCGAACTTTTTACAATAGCAGCCTTCATGGTGGTGGGCGACAACAGCCTCCGACATCGTCTAGTCATCATGCCAGACGACAACGTTATGATCCCGATGTTGATCACAGGTCTCACGGGCGTAGGAGGTCTCGAGATAGGCGCCATTCTCCCTTTCGGAATCGTACTCGCCATCAGAATCATTCACGCAATCGTAGTCGGTTTCACAAACCGACCTTCCCTCACGTTCGTCGTGTTGAGAAAGATCCTCGGCCTCCTAAAATTCCGGAGCAGTTTTTCCCTCTCACTAAGCATCATTTCATTATCATCAAATCATTCCACCATCAATCTGTGTTAAAGAATGGTTTACCTCCTTCACTTTTACGAAAGAAGGAAATTTTGATGAGCAGTGTGAATCCTGCTTTTAATCATGACTTTTTCAGAGCCACCATGGACTCTATTGGTGAAGAGTGGTCTCGCAGTGTTCTACAGTCGCTCAGACAACACTACGACTCCCTTGTGAATGACTCCATGGAGATAATTTCGGCTCAGCCAATGCCCGCCGATGTCCTTCAACGTTCTCTACGGCTTTCGGAGAAATGGGCTAGAAAGCAGCTCGGAAAAAAGCTGATTGATGACACCATTGCTGACGCCGTAGACTTCATCAACGCCTACCAGCTTCGTGAAGATGAGTCACCCGTTGTTGATCAGACACCTGACACGTTCCTTTCAATGGTGTTCGGGTCACCGCCACGAGTGTTGAGAGAGCTGGTGGACCTTGGAACCCAGACGGATCCTCCTGGTACTGTTTCGGACTCCTCGGTTCAGGCTTTTGCGCCTCAGGATGTGGATGGCTCCGACTCATCTTCCAGGACACATGTTGCTTCGGCTACCTCTGTGGTTTCTGGTTCGTTGGACACTGCTCAAGTGTTTCCCGTTTGTAATGAGGACTCATTGGTAATGGTTACCGGTTGCCCTTCTGGTGTTTCTTCTGCTCCTGCGGACACCTCCAAGGCTCTTGCGCCTTCAGTTGTTTCGGCATCTTCAACGTTGCACACTGTTGATTTGGATGCGTCTCCCGCACGGATGATCCAGAGCACGATAGTTGATGTCAATAATTTTTCTTCTGTGGAAGTCAAACCGGACTTGTGCAAGTTGGATTGCTCTAAGTCTGGTGTTGTTCTTGGCGACGATAATCTCGGAGGATTGCCATCTTCTCTCAATGACTGTTCGGTCTTTCATAATGAGAAGTGTCGTTTAAGCTACCTTAAATGTGTTTTGCAGTCGATCAAATCGGTGCACCATTCCGTTTCCTCCTTCGTGCTTTGCTTATCGTATTTGGACGAACTGAATAAACCTACCACGAACTATTCTACGTGTAGGTCGGTCCTCCACAACGCTAGAAGAATTTTCCCAAACGCCCGTCTTGGTGTTCTTCCTTATCTCGTGCCTTCAACGGCTACTGATCCTTCCAGATCTGATATGATGGAGCTCAACGACAATGTGCGCAAGAAGTTACCCTCTGGCTGTGAGATTGTCTCTGTTCCTGAAGGCTTCACCGTCTTGGATTCGTCTAGCTGGAGTTCTTCGGAGAAAGTTGTCATTTTCGACTGCATTAGGGCTTTTTTGGATCTTTAGCCAGTTGTTCTATCGGCACCGACACCAGACCTACTCGTGTGGCTGGTGGGAACTTCATCTGCACTTCCAATGAGTTTCCTATCTCGGTTTCTACGTATGAACTTCTTCGTCATACCAGCAAGTTTGTCCCTACTCCCAAAGGCAAATGCTGTCACCGGTCGATTATTGCGGGTGTTGAGGATTTCTTAAGGAAGCTTCAATGGCGTTCGGTCTTCTTCGGATCAGATTTTTCTGGGAGCCGCTTCCCATCTTCCAGTCAGCGCTATCCGCCCAAGAATCTGGTTCCACCTGCAGTTCTTGCCTCCTGTTCGGCCATCAGATCTTCGGTGACTAAACTCCTCCATCGGTGCAGGACCTGTTTTCCTGATGACAATCTAACAGCAGCCCAAAGATCTGAACTACTTCGCCTTCGTACTGACAGCTCGGTAGTTGTTTCCCCAGTGGACAAGGTAGTGGTTGGGCAATCATCCCCAACGGTCACTATGAGGCCGAGTCCTTTCGGCAACTATGTAATGAGGAGCACTACACTTTGTTGGATAGAGAGATAGACTTGCACGTCCGTGATCGCCTGAAGGTTTTGCTGTCATCTTTGCACGCTAGAAGTTTTATTACTAAACGCGAACTATCTGCCCTGGAGCCTTGCCGGCCTACAAGGCCACGCCGTTTCTACTTACTACCGAAGCTGCATAAGAGTGAGTGGTTGTATGAGGGTATGCCTCCGGGACGCCCAATTGTCGGAGATGTCAACAGTGTCACCCGCTCGTGCGCCGTTCTTTTGGACCACTTTTTGGCCCCTCTAGCTCGCGCTGGTAGGAGCTTCGTCAGGGATTTTCTCCACGTTATAAGCCTCCTTCAAGACATTGGTGTAAGCGATTCTTCCTTTCTTGTCACCTGCGACGTTGCTTCGTTGTACACCAATATTCCGACAGAGGCTGGAGTTTCGGCTGTTGCCAGAGCTTTTCTCCGTTCGCCTGATCCTTCTAGGCCTGACCTGTCGCTCCTGTCCATGCTGCGTATTATTCTGACATCCAATAGTTTTTGCTTTCGTGGCGACAGTTTTCTACAGGTGCAAGGCACCGCTATGGGTTGCCCCTTCGGACCCTCGTATGCTACAATCATTTTGAATGACTGGGAAGAGAGGGTGTACTCTTATCCTTTGCAGCCGCCCATCTGGCTGAGATTTATCGACGATATTTTTTTCGTTTGGGAGGCTGACGAAGCAAGCCTTTTTTCCTTCGTAGACTTTGTAAATAGTCTCCTTCCCACTATCAAAGTTGATTTGTGCTTTGACGTTTCTAGCGTCCGCTTTTTGGACTTAGTTTTGTATAAATTTGAAAACCGCATTTTGTACAGGGTTGGGTTTAAGCCCACGGACACCCACGCTATTTTAAGTCCGTCCTCCTTTCACCCTAGAACAGTATTTGATGGTATTTTGTTTAGCCAGGTATATAGGTGGTGTACCCATTCCTCGTGCTACAGTGACTTTGTTGCTACTAAACGTACTGTTCAGCCCTTTTGGAAACGGCAGGGATACTCGCGTTCTGCCATTAGAAGCGCTGTTCGCCGGGTTTTCTTTCTCACGGGCCAGACTCCTCAGAATTGGAGAACGGGTTTCTTTCCGTGTTCTTGTAAAATATGTTTTTACAGTCACTTTACTTGTACAGTTGTAAACTATCTTAGCAATAGTCGCTTTTCTATTGTACATAGGATTACTTGTCTCTCTGTTAACGTTGTATACTACATTCGGTGTAAGCGGTGCAATGTCGGCTATGTTGGGCAGACGTCTCGCCCTCTTAGCAAACGAATTTCCGAGCATTTATATCACATCCGTAGTAGACAACCGACGCCTGTGGGCCAGCATTTTAATAGTCAGTGTGTGCCGAGTGACTTCAGTTTTGTTGGGTTGGAACATTGCCCTCGTGAGTCCAAGAGACTTTTGAAAGAAAATGCTTGGATAACCCGACTCGGTACTTTGACCCCACATGGCTTGAACCAGACGTTGAAGAGGACTGACCGTTTACATTTAGTGGTCCCCTTTAGTGAGTGTGCCAGTCAGGTTATTATGATGTGTAAGAACTCTCTGCCGGATACTCCTATTTGTCCATCCTTTAAGATGCATCCGAACCTTGAGAGGCTACTTACTGCTAACCGCTAGCCGTCCTTTTGTTCTTGTGATTTAATTTATACCATTTCTCCTTTTGATTTATCCGTAATACATATCACTCACGTTTGCCATTTATTTGCATGCCAGTATTATTTATTCGTACTATTTATGCTTTTTTAGTATTTATTTGCATGCTTTACGTTCTTGAGTTTACATGTTTGCATGCCTTGCTGGCTTATGGCTTTTGCATGTGATTTTGCATCATGTTTTATGCATGCCCGTCTTGGTTATGTTCATTACATGCCTCTTTGTTTGAATGTTTCTTGCATGCCACTGTTTAGTTATGAACGATGCGTTTGCATTTATCAACTTGTGTAGATTCTAACGTACTTTTCGATTATTTTCAGTGGAATTGATAAAGCTTTTAAAGAATAAAGCGAAACCGGTCTTCCACGTCTGCCCTTTTTTCATTTCACTTGCATGTACCACTACTGGTTGGCTGATATTGTTTGGTTTTGGGTCGTGCTCGGTGTGTGGATCAAGGAGGTCATCTCGGTTCCCTGTCTTTCTCTCTCTCCCTCATCCCTATCATCTCTCCCTCATCCCTATCATCTCTCTCTCATCTCCCTCTCTCTCTCTCTCTCTCTCTCTCTCTCTCTCTCATCTCTCTCTCTCTCTCATCATTCTCTCTCTCTCATCTCTCTCTCTCCCTCTCATCTCTCTCTCTCTCTATCTCTCTCTCATCTCTCTCTCATCTCTCTCTCTCTCTCATCTCTCTCTCATCTCTCTCTCTCTCTCATCTCTCTCTCTCTCTCATCTCTCTCTCTCTCTCATCTCTCTCTCTCTCTCATCTCTCTCTCTCTTTCTCTCTCTCTCATCTCTCTCTCTCTCATCTCTCTCTCTCATCTCTCTCTCTCTCTCATCTCTCATCTCTCTCATCTTAATTTAGAACTGAACAGGCTTGATAAGATCCACTTATTCCTACCTTTCAGTGACTGTAGTAAACGTGTGGTGCAAGTGTGTCGGAAGGAACTGAACGTTGACATTTGTCCTTCTTTCCGCATGCATAAGAATCTTGAAAGGCTTCTTACTGCCAACCGTTAAGTTTGTGTATGTGCACCTTTATTACTTTACTTTATTTAGTCCTTATTTAACTTATTAATCTTGTAGAGCACATATCAATTTTTAGTTTCATGTTGTGCTATCTTAGCATGCTTTATGCGTCTCGATTTTTACATGACAGTATTATTCTTATTTGCATGTGTTTATTTTGCATGTTGACTGTCTTTGCATGCCCTATGACTTACCGTTGCATGTTAACTCTTTTTGCATGCTTTATGATTAACCGATGCATGTTTTGGGTTGTATGCTTAGGCACGTTTGACTTTTGTGTGACGACCTTTTCCGATTGATTACAGTGTGTGGAATTGATAAAGCCAATAGAGCGAAACCGGTCTTCCACAAATTGCTGTTTTCCTTTTGCCGATCCGTGGGGTGTGTGCGTCTACATTTGTCGGAGTTAGGATCACGGGGTCTTCTGATCTCTCACTCTCCCTCCCACTGTCTCGATTGCGCACCCGACAATATGACGCGCATTTTCTATGGTTCCAATCACTACCGTAACCCAGAGTCTCGCCAAAATTCTTCGAGGGGCGATAGCCGTCATGCGAGGGATCGTCAAGTTCCTCCTCGCCATGTTCCTCCACATCGTTGTTGAACAACAGCCACTCTTTTGCCTTTGTTCGGAGCTGAAGAAGGTTAGTCCCGAAAGCTTCTCCGAACAACGTTGTTTTTTCAATCAGTCGGAGCGGGTAGCACGACGGGGGCCTCTCCCTCGTCTCTCTCTCTCTCTCTCTCTCTCTCTCTCTCTCTCTCTCTCTCTCTCTCTCTCTCTCTCTCTCTCTCTCTCTCTCTCTCTCTCTCTCTCTCTCTCTCTCTCTCTCTCTCTCTCTCTCTTCTCCCTCTTCTCGCTCGGAGCCTGACTGTTTGAACAAATGTACCGGCAAGCGCATTATGGAAGACAAGGTCACCAATTCAGCTATCAACAACCCAGACGCTACGATCGGACGAACCATCATCCCGATTCCTACGTCCGCCCACATCGGTCCAGATTCGAAACTAGGCCACCTGGAAATCGTGGTAGACCATCAAATCACCAACACAGACGGCCGGTCCGTTGGCAAGAGTCCTCCACCCACCGACAAGTGGAGTGTGAATCACGGCCATTCCAAGCAGATTATCGGAGGCTTTCAGACAGAAACGACCATCCTTCGAACAGTCGCTTTGAGGGCCACCCACATCACATCCCTCCTGATCTGTTCCCGCTCACCAAGGCTTTTTTTGTCTTTATCAAATGCTCACACCATCTGCAAAAGATAAGCAACGAGCCAATATCCTTCTCCAGGAAAGAGAGGGACCTCGCAGAATTCCCGAGACCTGCTTTCGCGGATGAGAGTTTCCGACAGACAGCTCAAATCTTGGCTGGTACTTGGTGCCAAGATGTCCAGTTCGCGATCGCCCAACACTACAAAAAGGTCCTTGACGCTGCCAAATCAACAATATCGTCAATGAAAATGCCCAAGCCAATATTGGAGCAGTCTATTTCTCTGGTTACCAAGTGGAGCCGCCGTCAGCTTGGCAACAGGCTGTCCCTTGAGCTCCTTGATGACGCGATATCTTCTATCCGAGATATGCAATCTAATGTTGACCTGTGGTCTGACGTGGACCTCGACTTGGATCCGGACCCTTGGCTCCCAATACAGGACCCTTTACATCCCGGTCCTTCTCATCGTCCTCCAGAAACACAGGTTCCGCTTCCTCAGCGACAAGCCCTCTCCAGAAGAACAGATCATCCAAGAGCGTCTCCTACTAATGACGTGACTGCTCCTGCACCAGGGTTTTTGACGAGCTGTATACCTACGACAAAAGCGAATGTTCTCGCTAGCTCTACGAATTCTACAAGTAAATCTCCAGTGCCAGCAATGACTCCATGGGGCTTCCCACCGAAGGTACCTGCCGCACCGGTGAGCATACCGAAAGCGCCTGCTGTTTTAGTATCTTCTGCAAGCCATCTTTCTTCGGGGACGTCTCCTACAATGCCAAACCAGCCGACCAAGACCATCACAACTACAACAACCGCTGCCAACCAAGCCGCTACGAGTTCTTCGAACGAGCCAAATGCGCCTGCAGTCTTACCTGCTGCTTCTGGCGTATCTGGACCCGGAGAACTGTCAAGGAAGAGGACTCTACCTTCTCCTACACAAGTGGACCTGTTCGGCTCTCCAGTTCCCGAACAACCTCCAAGACGAAGCCGTTCTAATTCTCTGCCGGTTCAACTGACACTCTCATCACCATCTGAAAACAAGCCTCACATCATTTTTGGTGATTTCTCAATCCGTAACTTCAAGCGAGCCGACTGTGCCATCGCTTCACACGAAGCTGGTAAGATATTTCACTTCAAATCCTGTATAAGTGGCCTACTAAAAATATATAAAGATATTCAAACAGTAATTTTCATCATTAGCCCTGCCGACAGAAAGAACTTACCTGTCACCAATATCAAAGGCATCAGAGCCTTGCTTAGTGTCGCGCAGGATCGATATCCTAATGCCAACCTGATGGTCATACTTGGTGGTGTTGCTCCCAGAGGCGTCGCGACCGGGGGGGGGTGTGGGGGACCGTGACACCCCCCACCAATATGAAATTATTAAAAGATTCAGGTAAAACGAGAAATGTCAGGTAAACCGCCGGTTTGCCGGCGATTTAGCTCCAATATTCACTGCCGTTGTTCTTAGACACAAAAACACGTCTTGTCACAAAAACAATTCATAATGTCGGGAAATTCTTACCCTTTCTAGACACCAGGAAGTATATGGTTAGTTGCTGTCGATGATATTGATTTGTCACGCGAAAGCGGTCAAACATAGCGCGCTGAAAACGACCTCTACCCGGGATGACTGTATATGCGAGCAGGAGGAACCACAATTAAATATTTTGTTTATCTTCTTCGGTTTGCTAGAAGTGTGATTAATGAATGTGATAGAAGAATGTGATGGACGGCACATTGAGGAACCTATTACGTGGGCAAAAAGGAATTCCTTATACCTTACAGAGATAGGAAAAAAAGTGATTAATGTGAATGTAAGGATTAAAAGGATTAATGTGAGTTCCAGCAAAGTGCTTCGATTGCCAAAATTCCTTCAGATTCGAAGAATTCAGATCATTGCCCACACGTTTTCTCCATAATATTGGCCCTTCCGATCATTATTAAAGAAAGTAGCAGGCGTACGAAAATTAGTTCACTTGATGATTTCACATCCTCTCCTCGGCATTGCTCACTGTATGGTGCATACATTGAATGGAAGCCAGGCATCGATGTGTGTTTTGGTGTGTGCGAGGAGTGATATCACAGCACGCACGCATCTCTCACTGGCTCTGTTGTCCTCTGCTGACAGCTTATTGTTTGCCATTTCCAATAGCAAGCGATACACGAATTATCCATTCGAGAAGGAGCAAGTTGTCTAATTCTGTGATGTACCATTTCAATATTAAGGTTACATATAACTCTTCCTTTCTAGAAACCGAAGCCCGCGCAGATGAATCTAATTCTGTGGTAGGAACAGTCGCCTCGCATTTTCTTAAAAATTGGAGCATAAGGCGATGTGAGTTAGCTCTGCTAAATTTAAAATATCTAAGTGCAATTGAAATGTAATTCCAGTACCCTACCTATAATGTGGCCAGTGAATATTGGCACTGAATCACCTGACGCTGAAACGCCTGCAACTCATTCTGCCTAGCTGTGTAGTGTATTGCCGTTGATTCATATAAGTTCTGGCTATTGCGTTGTCCCTTGAGGAGATGACGTCATCTCTACGGTGGATTTCATCGAACCTTCCTCATACCGCGTCAGTCACTTGCGCACCGCGGAAAGCGCACGGTATGAATAAGGCACACCGTCCTCTCTGTGCGTAGAAGTTTATTGTTAACAGCGTGCTAACTTTCTCGATGCAAACACCATCGAAAATTTCCTTAGCAGTCGAGACTACTCAATATGAATAATATTCGTATGAACCACCAATTAAATTATTTTTCATTTATAGGCGTCATTTCCGGCCGATTAGATGACTAGGTACCTCTTATGCAGGATATAATCATGAAACATGTTGGAATGTGTGTGTGAGTATGCGTGTGTGCAATAATCAGGTAAATTTTGGTTCTTAGTTGTAAATCAGGTAAAATTTAGCAAACACCCCCCCCAATGATGTGTCCTTAGCGACGCCTCTGGTTGCTCCATCCTACTCTGTAGATGAAGCAAACAGCATCCGGTCTTTTAATGACCACGTGCGTAACAAATGTGAGGATGTCTGTCTTGCTATTCCACCTCCAGAAAAGTATGAAGTTGATAGAAACTTCTGCCTTACGCATGACACGTCCGATGCCCTTCATGACATCATAAATAATTTTTTGGCATAGATAAGAAACTTAGCGAGATCCTTTTATCTAATGTTCTTTTTGTAACAAACAAGTTTGCCCCTAGATTTGAAACTTTTGCTCTTTTAAGCAATACTGCAACATTTGTTCCCACTCCTACTGAGATACCACATAATGATATAAAGACAGGAGTTATGGACTACATTCGGAAATTTCAGTGGAACGAATGTTTCACATGGGGTAATAATCTTGAAAGAAATAGGAATAGGTTTGGCCCCTCATTGTCCAAACGATGGGTCCCTGAGGTCTGTATTCTATCTAAGGTTAACTCTTTAACGAATGAAATAATAGCGGCCACTAACAGGATTTTGAGTGATTGTCCTGCCTGCTTCCCAGAATCCAACTTATGTCAGTCTCAACGTGTTGAAATTTCGAGAATAAAGTCTGATTCGGTTGTTCTTCCTGCCGACAAAGGCCAAAGATGGGTTATTATGACGCGGGAACAATACAGAGATGAAGCCTATAGACAACTAAACGACACTAATAATTATTCTAAAATTGACTATCCTCTGTCTAAACAAACTAGCTCGAAAATCGTCAGAATACTCAAACAAATGAAATCTAGAAAGTTTATTTCTTACACTGAGCTTAACTACCTCATGCCCCCTGCTAACTTCAGCACACGTAGATTTTACTTACTTCCTAAAATCCATGACTAAATAGATTGATGATAAAATACCTCCTGGGAGATCTATTGTCTCCGATGTCAATTCTGAGTCTAGGAGCGTGTCCAATATGATTGACTACTTTCTTAAGCCTTTAGCCCAAATGTCACAGAGTTTTTTATTGGACACTTTTCACATGATAGCTATTCTTCGGGAACTTACTATACCTAATGATTCCTTCCTGTTTACTATTGACGTCGAATCGTTATATACTAAAACTCCAGTAAACGAGACCACAGAACTTATCTCTGAATTGTTTTTGCGCTTGCCCGACCCCAGGAGACCTGATTTGTCTTTACTAACCTTACTCAAACTAATATTAGATAACAACGATTTCAGTTTTGATAGCAACCTCTATAAACAAATTTCCGGAGTAGCAATGGGTAAAGCTTTTTCAGGGTCTTTCTGTAACATCTTTATGAATTTCTGGGAAAATAGCGCTATCGCTGCCTTCCCTCTAAAACCACTGGTCTGGGTCAGATACCAAGACGATATTTTTGGTGTCTGGTCCCATTCCCGCGACAGTTTTGAAGCTTTTTTGCTCATCTCAATAACTTTCATCCTAATATAAAGTTAACCTATAGCATCAATAGCAAAGAAATACCTTTTTTGGATCTAATGATAACTAACCATAATACCAGATTATCATATGGACTTTGGTTCAAACCAACAGACTCACTACATCCTAAACAGTAGATCTCACCATCCTCCTCACACTCATAAAGGAGTGATATATAGCCAAATTTACAGAACCAGTACCCATAGTTCGGACCGCCAACATTTTTGTGACTCTATCAGAATTCTTAAAAGAACCTGGCTCAAACTTAATTTTTCTAGATCATTAATCCGTGAGACAAAACGCAAGGTCCTTACTGTAACTAATCAATTCACGAATTGGAATACGGGATACTTCCCCTGCAAAAATTCTCATTGCTACTGCAGTTTTTCTGATAATGTTAAAGTTATTGATAACCCTCACAATAAACTCAAATACCCAATAATTCATAGAATCACCTGTGATATCACTGGTGTCATTTATATAATAAAATGCAAAAGATGTTCCAAACTTTATGTAGGCGAAACATCACGTACAATTGTTTGTAGAATTAAAGAGCACGTTAGTAACATCAGAAGCGGTGACCCGAACCGATCACCGATAGCCAAGCACTTTAACTCTGATTGTGCTCTGTTCGATTTCACATTCTATACCATTGAACATTGTCCTATTGATAATAAGAGAATTAAGTGAGAATCACACTGGATCAAGACTTTACGCACATACGGCGAACATGGATTGAACTCTATAGTTCAGGCCAGGAACAATGAAACTAACTTAATTCTACCATTCAGCCAGTGTTCCTACAGAATCTATAACATGATCAAGACCAAATGCAACTTTTCAACCAATACGAACATAGCGTTTAAGAATAATAAGAATCTGAAATCGTTGTTAAAATAATTCACCTCTGGTCAGCAACCTATTTAAGACCGAGTCTGATCTCCTGGGCACTCTTTTGCCTTTGTTCGGAGCTGAAGAAGGTTAGTCCCGAAAGCTTCTCCGAACAACGTTGTTTTTTCAATCAGTCGGAGCGGGTAGCACGACGGGGGCCTCTCCCTCGTCTCTCTCTCTCTCTCTCTCTCTCTCTCTCTCTCTCTCTCTCTCTCTCTCTCTCTCTCTCTCTCTCTCTCTCTCTCTCTCTCTCTTCTCCCTCTTCTCGCTCGGAGCCTGACTGTTTGAACAAATGTACCGGCAAGCGCATTATGGAAGACAAGGTCACCAATTCAGCTATCAACAACCCAGACGCTACGATCGGACGAACCATCATCCCGATTCCTACGTCCGCCCACATCGGTCCAGATTCGAAACTAGGCCACCTGGAAATCGTGGTAGACCATCAAATCACCAACACAGACGGCCGGTCCGTTGGCAAGAGTCCTCCACCCACCGACAAGTGGAGTGTGAATCACGGCCATTCCAAGCAGATTATCGGAGGCTTTCAGACAGAAACGACCATCCTTCGAACAGTCGCTTTGAGGGCCACCCACATCACATCCCTCCTGATCTGTTCCCGCTCACCAAGGCTTTTTTTTGTCTTTATCAAATGCTCACACCATCTGCAAAAGATAAGCAACGAGCCAATATCCTTCTCCAGGAAAGAGAGGGACCTCGCAGAATTCCCGAGACCTGCTTTCGCGGATGAGAGTTTCCGACAGACAGCTCAAATCTTGGCTGGTACTTGGTGCCAAGA
>CAJQUW010002288.1:97943-215859 GCA_907163375.1 Prostheceraeus crozeri
GGATGTTGATGCTCCAACTCGTGCTCGGCTGGTGAACTTGTTGATTTACCTGCATAAGAACAATTTTCTGTCCAAGCGTGAACTTAAGGCCCTCGAACCTCACCGTTCGGAGAGACCGAGAAATTTCTACCTTTTACTTAAGGTTCATAAACCTGATTGGCTTAATTCTTGTATGCCGCCAGGTCGGCCAATTGTTTCAGATACAGGAAGTGTTACCCGTACCTGTGCTACTCTGATTGAACATTTTTTGGCTCCGATTGCGCATTCTGTTAACAGTTATGTCCGAGATTCCCTCCACGTTATCAGTGTTATAAGTGATTTCAAGATTGAAGACTCTTCGTTTTTGGTGACTATGGATGTCTCGTCATTATATACAAACATCCCACAGAAGCCGGTATCGCCGCTGTAAGTCGGGCTTTTTTGAAGTTCCCTGACAGGAGTAGACCGGACTTGACTTTACTGACTATGCTACGGCTACTTCTCACGGCCAATAATTTTTGTTTTCGTAGCGAACATTTTATTCAGGCACAGGGTACGGCACTACTGCAGTTTAGTGCACCCTCTTTTACCCCTACTGCAGTTTAGTGCACCCCAAAATGCATGTGAGAAAACAACTATGCATATGTCTGAAAACACATCTATTACAAAAATACTTGTACTACAAAAATATAGTTATAAATGAGTGTCTTTGTGTCTTCGTGTGTCTTCGTCTCCGTCTTCGCACATTACACCGAGCGCGCGCTTCGGTGTAATGTGCGTAGTCATCGTTTGCGGGAGAATGCGCCGTTGTTTTAGGGTGCACTAAACTGCAGTAGGCGCGTTTCCGTCTCTTTCATAGAGGGTGCACTAAACTGCAGTAGTGCCACAGGGTACAGCTATGGGTTGTGCCTTCGGTCCGTCCTATGCCAACATTTTTCTGTCAGACTGGGAGGACCAGATTAAAAAAGACTTCTACGTCCAACCTCTTTTGTGGCTCCGTTACATTGATGATATATTCTGTGTCTGGAACTCCAATGAGTCGACCTTACTTGAATTTTTTAAATTTGTAAATAGTATTTACGATAGTATTAATGTAGACATGAAACATAGTATTACCGAAATCCGCTTTTTGGATCTTTTATTGTACAAAGGTAATAATCGTATTTTGTACAAAGTTGGTTTTAAACCCACTGACACGCATGCTATTTTGTCACCGTCGTCATATCACCCGCGCAGCGTCTTCCGATCTATTGTTTTTGGTCAAGTTTATAGATGGGCTGCGAGAAGTTCCACTTATCAAGATTTTTTAGAGACTAAGCGTATTGTACAGCCTGTCTGGATTAAGCAGGGCTATACGCGCAGTGCTATCCGTAATGCAGTAAGGCGTGTTTTTTATTTAACGGGGCAGGCACCCGACAGGTGGGAGACTGGTTTCTTCCCCTGCAATTGTATTATATGTAAGTACAGTAGTTTTACTAACACTGTAAATAACCCTTTAAATAGTAACTCTTACTTCATTGTACATAGGCTTACGTGTAACTCACGTAATGTTATTTATTTTATATTTTGTAAGAATTGTAAATCTGGATACGTTGGCCAAACGTCTAGAACTCTGTCCAAGCGTATCTCCGAGCATTTGTACCATATCATCACGTCGTATTCCACTCCTGTTGTACGACACTTTAATGAGTCATGTAGTCCTAGTGACTTTTGTTTTACGGGTCTTGAGCATTGCCCAGGTGACAAGAAGCGTCTTTTACATGAGAACAATTGGATGAAACGACTCCATACCCTTGCACCACTTGGTATGAACATTGAACTGAACCGCCTTGACCGCATGCATTTGGTCTTACCATATAGTGACTGTAGCCAACGTGTAATCCAGTTATGTAGGAAGGAACTCAAAGGTGTCGACATTTGCCCTTCTTTTAAGATGCATAGGAACCTGGGTCGGCTTCTAACTACCAACCGTTAACTGTCGTGCTTGTTTAACTCTTGAGTGTCATACGTTTTCTTCAGTATTTACCTTGATCGCATTGCAATTTGAATTATCTTGAATGTTTTGAGTTCGTTGCATGTTCTGAGTAATCTGCATGTTCACGTTTGAACTCGTTTCACGCTTCTTTAATGCATGAATCACTACTTGCTATTATTATCTGCATGAATATTGATTTACATTGATTATCTGCACTAACATTGATTTGCATGTTCGGTTGCATGTTCTGCTTTATTTGATTGACTCACGCTCACAGCCTAGTTTGCTTTGTGCTCAAATAGTTTCCAATTTGTTGCAGTGTATTTATTGTGGAACTGAAGAAGTGATTACAACGAAACCGGTTTTCCACAGTTGCGCTGTTTTTGCTTAGTTTTTGTGGTCTCCGGTGGATACTTGTGCTGTAGGGTCGGTGTGAGGATCCCGGGGAACTATCTCCCTCTCTTTCTCCCACTCTTCTCTCTCTCTCTCTCTCTCTCTCTCTCTCTCTCTCTCTCTCTCTCTCTCTATCTCTCTATCTCTCTCTCTATCTCTCTCTCTTCTCTCTCTCTCTTCTCTCTCTCTCTCTCTTCTCTCTCTCTCTCTCTTCTCTCTCTCTCTTCTCTCTCTCTCTTCTCTCTCTCTCTTCTCTCTCTCTCTTCTCTCTCTCTCTTCTCTCTCTCTCTTCTCTCTCTCTCTTCTCTCTCTCTCTTCTCTCTCTCTCTTCTCTCTCTTTTTTATGTTGTGTTGCCGTTGCATGCTTTATGCGTTATAATTTGTCTAGAACAGCATTATTCTTTCTTGCATGCGTTTATTTTGCATGTTTTCTGTTGTTGCATGCTTTTGGAGTTATCTTTCCCAGTCAGTATTTCATTTCGCGTCAAGTGTTGCATGTTCAGCTTTGCATGTTTCTGTTACATGTTTTCCGTTGCATGTTCTGCTCAGCGTTGCATGTTTTTAAGTTGCATGCTTAGGTATGCCTGATTTATGTTTGACGAACTTCTATAATTTCTTACAGTGTGTATTTAAGTGGAATTGATAAAGCTAAAATATAGCGAAACCGGTCTTCCACAAACTAATTGGTTTTCCGTTAACTTCAAATTTTGGTGGCCGTAGTTTTTTCGTTGGTACTGCTGCTGTCGGAGTGTAGATCTCTGGGGTTACTCCCTCTCTCCCTCCCTCTGTCTCGATCGCGGACCCGACGGCATCATGACTCGAACATTCTACAGCTCAAACAATCGCAGAAATCAAAGCGAGAGACGACCTGGTACGAGATGGGCGAATTCCCGTCCAAATGGTCGTTATCATAATCATCAAGCCAGTCCACAACCAAACAAGATACCTCCGGAATACTTTGAGGTCACAAGGAAGCATTTCCTGATAATCAAGTATTATCATCACCGAAATGTTCTGGAGAATGGCTTTCCACCTTCCTTGGCAAGGAAACTTGAGTTATTTACTAGCGGAGTTAATCCCGCATTTAAGTCGGACTCTTTTCGTGCTCACATGTCTGGTTTATCTAGAGAATGGTGTTCTTCGATCAACGATGCCTTGGAGGAGCACTATGATACCCTTATTTCTGGTGCCCTTTCTTACATCAGTGGTAACGGGATTCCTGATGAGCTATTCGACATGTCGGTGCAGATGGCCATCCGTTGGGCAAGAAAGCAGTTGGGCCGGAAACTCATGGATGTGGTTCTTGACAAGGCTCTTACTGATATTAGACAGTCTCAACTTGTGGTGAGCTCGCTTCCACCGCCACCAAAGCCACCTACTCCTGTTCAGGATGACTTTCCCAGGAATGGATTCTTCTTTCGTCCTTTTCCAGTTGCATCTGATCCTCCGTCTTCATCCGTGTCGGTTAGAGAGGTTCAGGATAAGGATACGCAAACTGTTGATGATGTTTCGGAGTTTTCTGGGTTATGGAGTCCTGCAACTGCTGTGCTTCCAACTTCTAATGATTCCTCATCTCCACAGGCTGTTGCGCCTGTTGTGACTCTTGCGCCCCCAACGCATGAGGTTGACTTGGATACGGAGTCCTACACGCCATGCCCTTCCAATGTTAATACTACTCAGACTGTACCTTCTACCATTTCTCTGGTACAGACAAAGATCACTGGTACTGGTGTCCTCGTCACCAAAGCAGCTACTTCAACGGAACGGTCCTCGATTTATCGAAGTCCAAGTTGGTGCTTGGGGATCTCAACTTGAAGGATCTTATTCTAGAGGACAGTTCAGTTTTGGCCACCGACAAGGGCCGACTCAGCTTCTTCAAGCAGTACTTACAGTCGTTCCGTGGAGCCCATGAGTGTGTCTCGGACTTCGTTCTGTGTTTGTCCAGCCTAGATGAGAAGAACAAGCCGAGCACTAATCTACACACCCTACGCACGACACTTTACAATGCCAGACGCCTATTCCCTAATGCTCGTGTCTCTCTAGTTCTGCATTGCCTTTCGGTTGGTGCATCTGAGGCGATTAAGAGAGATGTTACTGAGTTCCACAACATTATTTCTACCAAGCTCACCGGAGTCTGTGACGTCATACATTTCCCTGACGACTTCCGGGTACAGGAGAATGTTTGGAATGACTCTGAGAAGGGTGTTATCTATGGCTGCATCAGGGATTTTTTAGTGGCCCTGTAGCTAGGTGCATTACCAGCTCAGGGACGACACACTTTTATAGGTTCTCTAACTTTGTTTGCACCAGTAACTCTTTCACTGTTAGTCCTGCAACTTCTGGTGTTCTGCAGCACACAGCAAGATTTATACCGGTCCCTATGGGTACTTGCTGCCACAAAGGTATCAAGGCTGGCGTTGAAGACTTCCTGCGTAAGTTTATGTGGTCTGCGATATATTTACCGTATGGACAAAGTAGCCGCTTCCGGTTCTCCAGTGGTAGGTTTCCTCCTAAGGAACTGGTACCGGACACCATCTTGAAAAAATGTGAAGACATTCGAATGCTCGTAGCGCGTTCGCTTAGGCGCTGCGCCGGCTGCTTTCCTCAAGACAACCTAAGTGCAAGTGAGAGGGCGGAGCTAGTTCGCCTGAGGAGTGACACGTCTGTGGTGGTGACTCCAATGGATAAGGGTAGTGGGTGGACAATCTTGCCTGCCGACCAGTACGAGGCCGAGTCGTTCCGCCAACTATGTGATGAGACTTTTTATGTGCCACTTGAAGAGGAGATAGACAGTAAGACTCGCGCTCGTCTAGTCAACCTCCTTCAGTATTTGTATAAGAACAAGTTTTTGTCCAGGCGAGAGCTTCATGCCCTCGAGCCTCATAGTCCTCTTAAGCCTAGACAGTTCTATCTTCTACCGAAAGTTCATAAAGCTGAGTGGTTGTATTCATGCATGCCTCCAGGTCGTCCGATTGTTTCAGACAGCGGCAGTGTAACTAGAACCTGCGCTACTCTGGTTGAGTATTTTTTGGCCCCTTTGGCACATTCAGTAAAGAGCTATGTTAGGGACTCCCTCCATGTGATTAGTGTATTGAAGGACATTCACATCAGTGACTCTGCGTTTTTAGTAACCATGGACGTCGCCTCTCTTTACACTAACATCCCTACCGAGGCGGGGATCTCAGCGGTTAGCCGTGCATTTTTGAAGTCACCGGATCCTAGGAGACCAGACCTCACGATCCTCACCATGTTGCGTCTTTTGCTAACTTGCAATAATTTTTGTTTTCGCAACCAAAGTTTTCTCCAAGTACAGGGCACTGCGATGGGTTGCGCATTTGGCCCGTCGTATGCCAATCTTTTTCTTTCTGACTGGGAGGAAGAGCTTTGTAAATATCATTTGCAACCAGTGTGTTGGCTGAGGTACATCGATGATATATTTTTTATTTGGAATTTCGATGAGCCTAACCTGCTTCTTTTCAGAGAATTTGTGAACAGTATTTTTGATAGTATTAGGATTGACATGACTTTTAGTGTTACAGACATTCGTTTTTTGGATTTATTTTTGTACAAAGTTCGTAATCGTATATGTTATAAGGTTGGCTTCAAGCCTACGGATACTCATGCCATTTTGTCGCATTCTTCGTATCATCCAAGAAGCGTTTTCCGCTCTCTTCTCTTTGGCCAGCTTTATCGTTGGGCCATGCGCAGTTGTTCGTATAGTGACTTCATTGAGACCAAATCTATTGTACAATTCCGTTGGCGCGAGCAAGGTTACTCACGTAGCGCCATTCGCAACGCTTTACGTCGTGTCTTGACTTTAACGGGACAGACCCCGGAGCAGTGGAAGACTGGGTTCTTTCCTTGTTCATGTATAATTTGTAAATATAGTACTTTTACTGATCTTGTATATAACTATGTAAATAGTATTCCTTTTTTAATTGTACATAGGCTAACTTGCCAAACCACTAATATCATTTACTTGATATCTTGTAAAAATTGTAAAGTTGGTTACGTGGGGCAGACTTCTTGTGAGTTGTCAAAGCGTATCGGGCAGCACCTAAGTAGTATCAGGAATTGTTACTCTACCACGGTTGCTGAGCATTTTTCGAAGTGTTGTACGTTAGATGATTTCTATTTCACTGGCCTTGAGCATTGTCCTGATGACGCCAAACGCCTCCTACATGAAAACAAATGGATTAAGAGACTGGGCACCCTTGCCCCCTCGGGCCTTAACGGGGAACTAAATCGCATAGACAGACACCACCTTGTGCTCCCTTTCAGTGACTGCAGCCAACTTGTGGCCCAGTTGTGTAGAAATGAAGTTGATGTTCAAGTCTGCCCGTCTTTTAAAATGCACAGGAACCTTGGCACGATCCTGTCGCATAACCGCTAACTTTGCTACATGTTTTCCGTTGCATGTTCTGCTCAGCGTTGCATGTTTTTAAGTTGCATGCTTAGGTATGCCTGATTTATGTTTGACGAACTTCTATAATTTCTTACAGTGTGTATTCAAGTGGAATTGATAAAGCTAAAATATAGCGAAACCGGTCTTCCACAAACTAATTGGTTTTCCGTTAACTTCAAATTTTGGTGGCCGTAGTTTTTTCGTTGGTATTGCTGCTGTCGGAGTGTAGATCTCTGGGGTTACTCCCTCTCTCCCTCCATCTGTCTCGATCGCGGACCCGACGGCATCATGACTCGAACATTCTACAGCTCAAACAATCGCAGAAATCAAAGCGAGAGACGACCTGGTACGAGATGGGCGAATTCCCGTCCAAATGGTCGCTCTCATAATCATCAAGCCAGTCCACCACCGAACAAGATACCTCCGGAATACTTTGAGGTCACAAGGAAGCATTTCTTGATAATCAAGTGTTATCATCACCGAAATGTTCTGGAGAATGGCTTTCCACCTTCCTTGGCAAGGAAACTCGAGTTATTTACTAGCGGAGTTAATCCCGCATTTAAGTTGGACTCTTTTCGTGCTCACATGTCTGGTTTATCTAGAGAATGGTGTTCTTCGATCAACGATGCCTTGGAGGAGCACTATGATACCCTTATTTCTGGTGCCCTTTCTTACATCAGTGGTAACGGGATTCCTGATGAGCTATTCGACATGTCGGTGCAGATGGCCATCCGTTGGGCAAGAAAGCAGTTGGGCCGGAAACTCATGGATGTTGTTCTTGACAAGGCTCTTACTGATATTAGACAGTCTCAACTTGTGGTGAGCTCGCTTCCACCGCCACCAAAGCCACCTACTCCTGTTCAGGATGACTTTCCCAGGAATGGATTCTTCTTTCGTCCTTTTCCAGTTGCATCTGATCCTCCGTCTTCATCCGTGTCGGTTAGAGAGGTTCAGGATAAGGATACGCAAACTGTTGAAGATGTTTCGGAGTTTTCTGGGTTATGGAGCCCTGCAATTGATGTGCTTCCAACTTCTAATGATTCCTCATCTCCACAGGCTGTTGCGCCTGTTGTGGCTCTTGCGCCCCCAACGCATGAGGTTGACTTGGATGCGGAGTCCTACACGCCATGCCCTTCCAATGTTAATACTACTCAGACTGTACCTTCTACCACTTCTCTGGTACAGACAAAGATCACTGGTACTGGTGTCCTCGTCACCAAAGCAGCTACTTCAACGGAACGGTCCCTCGATTTCTCGAAGTCCAAGTTGGTGCTTGGGGATCTCAACTTGAAGGATCTTATTCTAGAGGACAGTTCAGTTTTGGCCACCGACAAGGGCCGACTCAGCTTCTTCAAGCAGTACTTGCAGTCGTTCTGTGGAGCCCATGAGTGTGTCTCGGACTTCGTGTTGTGTTTGTCCAGCCTAGATGAGAAGAACAAGCCGAGCACTAATCTACACACGCTACGCACGACACTTTACAATGCCAGACGCCTATTCCCTAATGCTCGTGTCTCTCTAGTTCTGCATTGCCTTTCGGTTGGTGCATCTGAGGCGATTAAGAGAGATGTTACTGAGTTCCACAACATTATTTCTACCAAGCTCACCGGAGTCTGTGACGTCATACATTTCCCTGATGACTTCCGGGTACAGGAGAATGTTTGGAATGACTCTGAGAAGGGTGTTATTTATGGCTGCATCAATGATTTTTTAGTGGCCCTGTAGCTAGGTGCATTACCAGCTCAGGGACGACACACTTTTATAGGTCCTCTAACTTTGTTTGCACCAGTAACTCTTTCACTGTTAGTCCTGCAACTTCTGGTGTTCTGCAGCACACAGCAAGATTTATACCGGTCCCTATGGGTACTTGCTGCCACAAAGGTATCAAGGCTGGCGTTGAAGACTTCCTGCGTAAGTTTATGTGGTCTGCGATAAATTTACCGTATGGACAAAGTAGCCGCTTCCAGTTCTCCAGTGGTAGGTTTCCTCCTAAGGAACTGGTACCGGACACCATCTTGAAAAAATGTGAAGACATTCGAATGCTCGTAGCGCGTTCGCTTAGGCGCTGCACCGGCTGCTTTCCTCAAGACAACCTAAGTGCAAGTGAGAGGGCGGAGCTAGTTCGCCTGAGGAGTGACACGTCTGTGGTGGTGACTCCAATGGATAAGGGTAGTGGGTGGACAATCTTGCCTGCCGACCAGTACGAGGCCGAGTCGTTCCGCCAACTATGTGATGAGACTTTTTATGTGCCACTTGAAGAGGAGATAGACAGTAAGACTCGCGCTCGTCTAGTTAACCTCCTTCAGTATTTGTATAAGAACAAGTTTTTGTCCAGGCGAGAGCTTCATGCCCTCGAGCCTCATAGTCCTCTTAAGCCTAGACAGTTCTATCTTCTACCGAAAGTTCATAAAGCTGAGTGGCTGTATTCATGCATGCCTCCAGGTCGTCCGATTGTTTCAGACAGCGGCAGTGTAACTAGAACCTGCGCTACTCTGGTTGAGTATTTTTTGGCCCCTTTGGCACATTCAGTAAAGAGCTATGTTAGGGACTCCCTCCATGTGATTAGTGTATTGAAAGACATTCACATCAGTGACTCTGCGTTTTTAGTAACCATGGACGTCGCCTCTCTTTACACTAACATCCCTACCGAGGCGGGGATCTCAGCGGTTAGCCGTGCATTTTTGAAGTCACCGGATCCTAGGAGACCAGACCTCACGATCCTCACCATGTTGCGTCTTTTGCTAACTTGCAATAATTTTTGTTTTCGCAACCAAAGTTTTCTCCAAGTACAGGGAACTGCGATGGGTTGTGCATTTGGCCCGTCGTATGCCAATATTTTTCTTTCTGACTGGGAGGAAGAGCTTTGTAAATATCATTTGCAACCAATGTGTTGGCTGAGATACATCGATGATATATTTTTTATTTGGAATTTCGATGAGCCTAACCTGCTTCTTTTCAGAGAATTTGTGAACAGTATTTTTGATAGTATTAGGATTGACATGACTTTTAGTGTTACAGACATTCGTTTTTTGGATTTATTTTTGTACAAAGTTCGTAATCGTATATGTTATAAGGTTGGCTTCAAGCCTACGGATACTCATGCCATTTTGTCGCATTCTTCGTATCATCCAAGAAGCGTTTTCCGCTCTCTTCTCTTTGGCCAGCTTTATCGTTGGGCCATGCGCAGTTGTTCGTATAGTGACTTCATTGAGACCAAATCTATTGTACAATTCCGTTGGCGCGAGCAAGGTTACTCACGTAGCGCCATTCGCAACGCTTTACGTCGTGTCTTGACTTTAACGGGACAGACCCCGGAGCAGTGGAAGACTGGGTTCTTTCCTTGTTCATGTATAATTTGTAAATATAGTACTTTTACTGATCTTGTATATAACTATGTAAATAGTATTCCTTTTTTAATTGTACATAGGCTAACTTGCCAAACCACTAATATCATTTACTTGATATCTTGTAAAAATTGTAAAGTTGGTTACGTGGGGCAGACTTCCTGTGAGTTGTCAAAGCGTATCGGGCAGCACCTAAGTAGTATCAGGAATTGTTACTCTACCACGGTTGCTGAGCATTTTTCGAAGTGTTGTACGTTAGATGATTTCTATTTCACTGGCCTTGAGCATTGTCCTGATGACGCCAAACGCCTCCTACATGAAAACAAATGGATTAAGAGACTGGGCACCCTTGCCCCCTCGGGCCTTAACGGGGAACTAAATCGCATAGACAGACACCACCTTGTGCTCCCTTTCAGTGACTGCAGCCAACTTGTGGCCCAGTTGTGTAGAAATGAAGTTGATGTTCAAGTCTGCCCGTCTTTTAAAATGCACAGGAACCTTGGCACGATCCTGTCGCATAACCGCTAACTTGTTACGATTTTTTACTTTTATTGTTGTGCTTTATTTAATTAATTAATTATTTATTACTTATTTAACTTAAAAAAACATACAACTTTTAGTTTTTTTTTTTGTGTTGTTGCCGTTGCATGCTTTATATGCGTTATAATTTGTCTAGAACAGCATATTCTTTTTCTTTGCGTTTTTTATTTTTTGTTTTTTTCTGTTGTCTGCTTTTTTTATTTATCTTCTTCAGTCATTATTTTTTTTTCAGTGTCAAGTGTTGTCCAGCTTTGCATGTTTACTGTTACATGTTTTCCGTTGCATGTTCTGCTCAGCGTTGCATGTTTTTAAGTTGCATGCTTAGGTATGCCTGATTTATGTTTGACGAACTTCTATAATTTCTTACAGTGTGTATTCAAGTGGAATTGATAAAGCTAAAATATAGCGAAACCGGTCTTCCACAAACTAATTGGTTTTCCGTTAACTTCAAATTTTGGTGGCCGTAGTTTTTTCGTTGGTATTGCTGCTGTCGGAGTGTAGATCTCTGGGGTTACTCCCTCTCTCCCTCCCTCTGTCTCGATCGCGGACCCGACGGCATCATGACTCGAACATTCTACAGCTCAAACAATCGCAGAAATCAAAGCGAGAGACGACCTGGTACGAGATGGGCGAATTCCCGTCCAAATGGTCGTTATCATAATCATCAAGCCAGTCCACAACCAAACAAGATACCTCCGGAATACTTTGAGGTCACAAGGAAGCATTTCTTGATAATCAAGTATTCTCATCACCGAAATGTTCTGGAGAATGGCTTTCCACCTTCCTTGGCAAGGAAACTTGAGTTATTTACTAGCGGAGTTAATCCCGCATTTAAGTCGGACTCTTTTCGTGCTCACATGTCTGGTTTATCTAGAGAATGGTGTTCTTCGATCAACGATGCCTTGGAGGAGCACTATGATACCCTTATTTCTGGTGCCCTTTCTTACATCAGTGGTAACGGGATTCCTGATGAGCTATTCGACATGTCGGTGCAGATGGCCATCCGTTGGGCAAGAAAGCAGTTGGGCCGGAAACTCATGGATGTTGTTCTTGACAAGGCTCTTACTGATATTAGACAGTCTCAACTTGTGGTGAGCTCGCTTCCACCGCCACCAAAGCCACCTACTCCTGTTCAGGATGACTTTCCCAGGAATGGATTCTTCTTTCGTCCTTTTCCAGTTGCATCTGATCCTCCGTCTTCATCCGTGTCGGTTAGAGAGGTTCAGGATAAGGATACGCAAACTGTTGATGATGTTTCGGAGTTTTCTGGGTTATGGAGTCCTGCAACTGCTGTGCTTCCAACTTCTAATGATTCCTCATCTCCACAGGCTGTTGCGCCTGTTGTGACTCTTGCGCCCCCAACGCATGAGGTTGACTTGGATACGGAGTCCTACACGCCATGCCCTTCCAATGTTAATACTACTCAGACTGTACCTTCTACCATTTCTCTGGTACAGACAAAGATCACTGGTACTGGTGTCCTCGTCACCAAAGCAGCTACTTCAACGGAACGGTCCCTCGATTTCTCGAAGTCCAAGTTGGTGCTTGGGGATCTCAACTTGAAGGATCTTATTCTAGAGGACAGTTCAGTTTTGGCCACCGACAAGGGCCGACTCAGCTTCTTCAAGCAGTACTTACAGTCGTTCCGTGGAGCCCATGAGTGTGTCTCGGACTTCGTTCTGTGTTTGTCCAGCCTAGATGAGAAGAACAAGCCGAGCACTAATCTACACACCCTACGCACGACACTTTACAATGCCAGACGCCTATTCCCTAATGCTCGTGTCTCTCTAGTTCTGCATTGCCTTTCGGTTGGTGCATCTGAGGCGATTAAGAGAGATGTTACTGAGTTCCACAACATTATTTCTACCAAGCTCACCGGAGTCTGTGACGTCATACATTTCCCTGACGACTTCCGGGTACAGGAGAATGTTTGGAATGACTCTGAGAAGGGTGTTATCTATGGCTGCATCAGGGATTTTTTAGTGGCCCTGTAGCTAGGTGCATTACCAGCTCAGGGACGACACACTTTTATAGGTTCTCTAACTTTGTTTGCACCAGTAACTCTTTCACTGTTAGTCCTGCAACTTCTGGTGTTCTGCAGCACACAGCAAGATTTATACCGGTCCCTATGGGTACTTGCTGCCACAAAGGTATCAAGGCTGGCGTTGAAGACTTCCTGCGTAAGTTTATGTGGTCTGCGATATATTTACCGTATGGACAAAGTAGCCGCTTCCGGTTCTCCAGTGGTAGGTTTCCTCCTAAGGAACTGGTACCGGACACCATCTTGAAGAAATGTGAAGACATTCGAATGCTCGTAGCGCGTTCGCTTAGGCGCTGCGCCGGCTGCTTTCCTCAAGACAACCTAAGTGCAAGTGAGAGGGCGGAGCTAGTTCGCCTGAGGAGTGACACGTCTGTGGTGGTGACTCCAATGGATAAGGGTAGTGGGTGGACAATCTTGCCTGCGACCAGTACGAGGCCGAGTCGTTCCGCCAACTATGTGATGAGACTTTTTATGTGCCACTTGAAGAGGAGATAGACAGTAAGACTCGCGCTCGTCTAGTCAACCTCCTTCAGTATTTGTATAAGAACAAGTTTTTGTCCAGGCGAGAGCTTCTTGCCCTCGAGCCTCATAGTCCTCTTAAGCCTAGACAGTTCTATCTTCTACAGAAAGTTCATAAAGCTGAGTGGTTGTATTCATGTATGCCTCCAGGTCGTCCGATTGTTTCAGACAGTGGCAGTGTTACTAGAACCTGCGCTACTCTGGTTGAGTATTTTTTGGCCCCTTTGGCACATTCAGTAAAGAGCTATGTTAGGGACTCCCTCCATGTGATTAGTGTATTGAAAGACATTCACATCAGTGACTCTGCGTTTTTAGTAACCATGGACGTCGCCTCTCTTTACACTAACATCCCTACCGAGGCGGGGATCTCAGCGGTTAGCCGTGCATTTTTGAAGTTACCGGATCCTAGGAGACCAGACCTCACGATCCTCACTATGTTGCGTCTTTTGCTAACTTGCAATAATTTTTGTTTTCGCAACCAAAGTTTTCTCCAAGTACAGGGCACTGCGATGGGTTGCGCATTTGGCCCGTCGTATGCCAATATTTTTCTTTCTGACTGGGAGGAAGAGCTTTGTAAATATCATTTGCAACCAGTGTGTTGGCTGAGATACATCGATGATATATTTTTTATTTGGAATTTCGATGAGCCTAACTTGCTTCTTTTCAGAGAATTTGTGAACAGTATTTTTGATAGTATTAGGATTGACATGACTTTTAGTGTTACAGACATTCGTTTTTTGGATTTATTTTTGTACAAAGTTCGTAATCGTATATGTTATAAGGTTGGCTTCAAGCCTACGGATACTCATGCCATTTTGTCGCATTCTTCGTATCATCCAAGAAGCGTTTTCCGCTCTCTTCTCTTTGGCCAGCTTTATCGTTGGGCCATGCGCAGTTGTTCGTATAGTGACTTCATAGAGACCAAATCTACTGTACAATTTCGTTGGCGCGAGCAAGGTTACTCACGTAGCGCCATTCGCAACGCTTTACGTCGTGTCTTGACTTTAACGGGACAGACCCCGGAGCAGTGGAAGACTGGGTTCTTTCCTTGTTCATGTATAATTTGTAAATATAGTACTTTTACTGATCTTGTATGTAACTATGTAAATAGTATTCCTTTTTTAATTGTACATAGGCTAGCTTGCCAAACCACTAATATCATTTACTTGATATCTTGCAAAAATTGTAAAGTTGGTTACGTGGGGCAGACTTCCTGTGAGTTGTCAAAGCGTATCGGGCAGCACCTAAGTAGTATCAGGAATTGTTACTCTACCACGATTGCTGAGCATTTTTCGAAGTGTTGTACGTTAGATGATTTCTATTTCACTGGCCTTGAGCATTGTCCTGATGACGCCAAACGCCTCCTACATGAAGACAAATGGATTAAGAGACTGGGCACCCTTGCCCCCTCGGGCCTTAACGGGGAACTAAATCGCATAGACAGACACCACCTTGTGCTCCCTTTCAGTGACTGCAGCCAACGTGTGGCCCAGTTGTGTAGAAATGAAGTTGATGTTCAAGTCTGCCCGTCTTTTAAAATGCACAGGAACCTTGGCACGATCCTGTCGCATAACCGCTAACTTGTTACGATTTTTTACTTTTATGTTGTGCCCTATTTAACTCATTAAATATTTATCACTTATTTAACTTATTAAAACACATATCAACTTTTAGTTTTTTATGTTGTGTTGCCGTTGCATGCTTTATGCGTTATAATTTGTCTAGAACAGCATTATTCTTTCTTGCATGCGTTTATTTTGCATGTTTTCTGTTGTTGCATGCTTTTGGAGTTATCTTTCCCAGTCAGTATTTCATTTCGCGTCAAGTGTTGCATGTTCAGCTTTGCATGTTTCTGTTGCATGTTTTCCGTTGCATGTTCTGCTCAGCGTTGCATGTTTTTAAGTTGCATGCTTAGGTATGCCTGATTTATGTTTGACGAACTTCTATAATTTCTTACAGTGTGTATTTAAGTGGAATTGATAAAGCTAAAATATAGCGAAACCGGTCTTCCACAAACTAATTGGTTTTCCGTTAACTTCAAATTTTGGTGGCCGTAGTTTTTTCGTTGGTATTGCTGCTGTCGGAGTGTGGATCTCTGGGGTTACTCCCTCGCTCCCTCCTTCTCTCTCTTCTCTCTCTCTCTCTTCTCTCTCTCTCTCTTCTCTCTCTCTCTCTCTCGCTTCTCTCTCTCTCTCTCTCTCTCTCTCTTTTCTCTCCTTCTCTCTCTCTTCTCTCTCTCTCTCTTCTCTCTCTCTCTCTCTCTCTCTCTCTCTCTCTCTCTCTCTCTCTCTCTCTTCTCTCTCTCTCTCTCTTCTCTCTCTCTTCTCTCTCTCTCTCTTCTCTCTCTCTCTCTTCTCTCTCTCTCTCTTCTCTCTCTCTCTTCTCTCTCTCTCTTCTCTCTCTCTGTCTTCTCTCTCTCTCTTCTCTCTCTCTCTCTTCTCTCTCTCTCTCTCTTCTCTCTCAAAATTCAAAATTCAAAGGGTTTTATTTTCAGATGAAAATACCCAAAAGAATATTACCGTATGATACATGTATAATTTTCAACATCAGTGAAATGTTTATGAGTGTGAAAAGTCAATATGATGCAGGAATGGACAGTATGAATGACAAACCTACGTAGATGCATTTACAGTATTTAATGAGGTGAAATGATGTGATAAGTATTTTCCGTAAGGATGCATATCATTGAGTCAGAATACCGGGATTTTAAATATTTAAAGGAGAGGAGGTATTATGAGGATAACGTGGCACGTCATTTTTTTGGAAAATTTATCATGTCATGTTCAAATTTTTCTAGGTGGCAGTTGATATCTTTCATCATTCACGCCCACAATCAGTCCTTTAGTAATTATTAATAAGAGTCATCTTGCAAGGGCCGGCAAAAAATGCATAAATATTTGAGTACGAAAAAATGTCACTGAGGAGCACTCTAGAATTATGAGGTACAGAATTGACCTGTCTATGTTTGGAAATGAATTCTCATAATTATTCGTGACTACAGTTGATATGCACACATTTAATGATATGCTACTATACGTTGAAATAGTAAGCTAACTCACCTGCAATAGCACAGAATTTGAGCGTTATGGCAAATATAATATGGAGTTAATCCGGCCATGGCTTGTGATTCACGTACGGTAGGTTGTTAATCAATCGTGATATAGAAAGAGCTGAATTTTCTAACTGTGCCACATTGGTCATATCTGCTGGTCTATATTCGTTATTTCATTGGACGCTTTCTTGATTCTATTAACAATAGCGTCCTACTTTATACTGTCTACGTATGGCGCTATTTAGGAAAATTAGAGAGATCTTTGTTTTATATTACTGTATGGTGTCGTGGTTTATTTTTCTCGACATATCTATCGATTCTGATTTACCTAGTGATCTCTGTCTGTCTGTTGATACCGAGTTATAGTGAGAATCTATTGTTTCATAGGAACCCATGGTTATGTCTCTTGACATCTGTCAATTCGAGAGCATTATCTCATTCTAATTATGTTTAAGTGAAAATGCTTTAAGAATCTAATATTTCACGGTTGCTCTCTCGGTATAGCTATCGATTCCAGTTTGTGCATTCTGTATCATTATAACTTATGTTTCATCGATCTCAAAGTCCATCAATCAACATTTAGCATTGTAATATTATTCTCTCCTGGTTTAATTCTTTGATGAACATAGATATTGACTTGATCATATTGCCGTTGCTATTGTGTAGCAAAATATTAAATTCTGTTCTGGTAGAATTTATAAATTCGGCAAGATATCTTTGGCGTAGATCGCGAAGATGTGAGCACTGAACCAATAAATGGTAATTGTCTTCTACTTCATCTGGACAATGAGGACAAAAGCATTCTTCATAATCTCGTCTGTTTCCATATCTTCCTATTTCAGCCATCAATTTATGATTTCCTGTTCTAAACTTTAGCATAATTAACATTTCCTCACTAATATCAGATGCGGTACACAGATATGATTTCAAGTCGTTGTCAAACCTGCATAATTCCAGATATCTTATGCCTTTGTGGCTGTTTTTAGCACTGTTAATCCATTCCTCTCGGAAGAAGCATCTTATTCTTTCAATAGCTATCTTCATAAATTTATTTTTATGGCAAAAATGTTGGTTTTCCCAAATATTCGATAAATTTAATTTTCTTAGTAATTTTCTTATTTGATATGTCCATGTATTTGAGAATTCTCTTAAATTTACCTTATCGAAAATATTTGCATAGAATTTTGAACTTAGACTATTTTGATTACTACTGATCAATTTTATCCAAAATCGAATTGCTGCTTTGTAGAAAATATATTCCATTGGTCTAATACCGAATTCGCCTATGATACAGTAATTAGCAGTAGAGCTTTTCAAATAGCAGAATCTTTTGTAAAATTGCAGTTGTATTCGATTCAGATCTTTTAAGTTTCTATAAAAGAGAAACTCACCACAGTATTTCATTTGAGAGAGAGTAAGAATTTCAAACGTATCTTTTAATATTTTTCCATTAACTTGCCCGAATTCTCGAAGTGTTTTTGTTGTTGCAAATGAAGATTTTTTGCCTTTGTTTTTCAATTCTTCGATATACTTTCTGTCGTTTTTTGTTATCAAAATCCCAAGATATTTATATTCTTGAACGACTTCAATTGCCGTTATCGAGGAGCTCGTTTTTATATTTACGTGGCTATATCTATTTTTCACATTTTTTAACATGATCTTCGTTTTGCTGTAATTTATTTTCAATTCATTAGTTTTGCAGTATTGATGTACCAACTCAATCTGATTAATTAGCCCATTTTTTGATTCACTACACAGTAGAATGTCTTCTGCGTACATTAACGTTGTCATCTTTATATTATTTATTTTCACCGGGTCAAGCATTGTACTTTTTTATCCATTATCTTTAGAAGATCATTCATATATAGGCAAAATAATGTCGGTGACAAACTATCTCCTTGTGGAATTCCCTTTTTGAGTGTAAAAATGTCGCTTTCTTCTCCTCCATATAAGATTTTATACCGCTTGTTATCTAGTAAATTATTGATAAACTTTAAGATTCTGCTATTTGGTATTGTGGCATCTAATTTGATCTTTAACCGACATTTCGAAATTGAATCGAAAGCTTTTGACAGATCGATGAAACATAAATAGAGTGGAGCTTTCATATTACTGTATATTTGTATTATTTCTCTCAATATGAATATATTGTCGAGAGTGGAGTGTCCTCTTCTAAAACCTATTTGAGACTCGTGTATAATTTGATTTTCTTCTAACCATGAATTGAGTCTATTATTGATAATTTTCGTCATTATTTTTTCCAAACACGATGACAAATTAATGCATCTGTAAGACGTCACGTCGTTTCTGTTACCTTTTTTAAATATGGGCGTTAGCCAACTACAATCCCATGGAATATCATGGTCTGCAAGAATGTTATTGAAAACGTGTACTAAAATTTCAGCAGATTCTTCAGTGTTTCTTTTTAGCATTTCATATACGAGACCATCTGGTCCACTCGATTTGGAGTTAGAGACTAATTTCAAACAGTCCCTTATTTCGTCATTTGTTATATCCGAGTCAAGGTTTTTATGATCATGGATGTTCGTAGTTAGTGTTCCGTTTTGAATAATGAATGATGAGTCAGTTTCTATTCACACTGAATCAGTTTCTCTATGCAATGATGAATCTATTTCTTCGATATGGTTTTTAAAATCAGTAATTGTAAGATTACTTCTTTGAATTTTTTTGGCTTTGCATTCATCTTTTCTAATAATTTGCCAATATTCTTTATGATTATTTTCGAATTTTGCTTTTTCTAACTTTTGTAATCTCTTTAACTTATTCTTCCTTTTCTCCTTTCTGATTATTATATTTAATTTGCGTTTGTATTTCATGAGATTGCTCAAGCTGTCTTCATTAGTATTGAACTTGAATTCGGTAACGGCTTTTTTATAGGCTCTTCTGCATTCTCTTGTTTTTTCGGAGTATTTGACATTATTGGATAAATTTGAAATTTTGCTAATTGCTGCATTTTTGTTATTTATCAGTCTCTCATACATAACTGCAGTTGTCAGACTATATGTGTTCATTTCTTTCAAAAGTTCTTGGCATTTCATTTTATAGTAATGGTTATCGAAGATTACATCACTTTGATTAGTCCATCTATATGGTCCTGTAAACTTACGCGTATTATAGAGTTTTCTTCCGTTTGTAGTGGCTTTGTTTAAATAATTGCAAGAGATTTCATGCACTTCGTCTATAGTTAATTCGAAAGTCAATGGAACATGATCCGTATAAAGAGTCGGTTCTAAAATTTTAAATTTATTTATATACGGTATCATAGATTTTGATATCAGTAAGTAGTCTATGACTGATTTCCTTAATGCATCGCCATGTAATGTAATGTACGTAGGCTTTCCAGGTTCTAAACGACCGTTTGCCATAATTAATGAAGTTTCATTACAGAATTCAATTATTTGTCTACCGTATCCGTTGATTACTTCGTCCGATGAAGTCCTTGGCCGAAGATTCTCTTCGTTGTTATCGCTTAAACTACCAGTCCGTCCATTTAAATCCCCTATTAAAATTATATGCTTCATTTTAAATTTTGAAATATAATATTTAACTTTGTCGAAATAATTGTTTTCCTTGTATTTTGACTCACAATTTTCTCTATAACATATGATCAGAAAAATCTGTTTGAAATTTTGCCATTTGTGATTCATTATTTTCAATATTAAGAGGTTACCATTCTCGTTCACAATATTTTCTGTTTTGCATTCATTTTGTAATGTTTTACAATATGAGGACACTCCCTTAATGTTTCTTCCCATATAATTGATCTTTTCTAAGAATGTATGATATCCGTTATAATGCTCAATCACTGGTGGGTCCCATTCGTTTTTTTATATGTGTCTCCGTAAAACATAAAATATCTGAATTGTCTGTGTCATTCATTACACATGAGTCTTTGATTTTACTTTCAGTTAAACCGTTTATGTTGACATAGAAAAACTTGAGTTTATGTTTTTTCTTTTGAATATTGTAAGTCACGTCAAATGTGTCATTATACATCTCATTATCGATGTCATCGTTCGTCTCCTCTCCTTTAACTATTTCATCAAAAAATCCTGCGGGTATGCATGCGAGGTCGGCATAGGCACAGATGACATTTGTGATGATTGCATGTTGGAGTTGTTGTTTTGTGCCATGATGTATGTAGGAATGTAGCTCCTGTTTCCTTGTTCATTGATGGTAGGGCTTACTCGGAATCGATTTTCTCTTATATTTTCTATTGGAGGCGTTCTTCGATTTTCCCATGGTCGTCTGTATCTGTCATTGTAGCTTCTGTAGTTGTTCGGCCGTCTTGTTTCGTGTCTTCTTTGGTACGTTCTTCCTTGCCAGTTATTCTCGTAGTTATTTCTTCTCACTCCCTAGCAATTGCGAGCAATATGTCCATATTTGCTACAGTTGTAACATTTGGGAAGGTGTTGTTGGTTGTTGTAGTCGTTAGGACGTTGTTGGTATCGTCTTGGTCTAGCATGTCGAGTATCATTAGCATGTTGCTGTCTTTCCAAACGATCTTTAACTTCGTCAATTCTTCTATTGATGTTCTCTATCAGTTTTTGTACTTCTGTTTTCGTGTAAGTATCTCTTTCAATGGTGTCTTCGGTTTCACTATCAAAGTGTATTCTGTGTGGTCTTTCCAAATTCTGTCTTCTCAACTCGTCGATTTGCATTCTCAGTTCTCTTGCTAATTCGTCTTGCTTCTTCATTTCTTCTTCTAGGGCGTTCGCTGACAGTAGTAGTTCTTCAATTTTTCTTTCTTTGAGGAAAAGAGATGATTCAAGCGATTTGGTTTTTCCCTGGTATTCCTCGATCTGGATTTTTAGTGAATCAATCTCCGTGGCATTGTTCTTTCTTGCAATTGTGGCAAGCAATTCTTCAATTCTTCCGTCTTTCTGTCGCAATGCCTCTTCTGTTAGTTTCATCTTTTTTCTTTGCGATTCCAGGTCTTTTATGAGCTCCTCAACTTTGCGCGTGTCTGCTTGATGTGAATTTGCTGTCTTTATTGTTTGCTGGTATAACTGGAACTCGCTAGTATGTAGGTTTCCGATACAGACCTCGCATGCATACTTTCGTTTATATTGATGCTTTTTAAAGTATTTTATCAATTCGTAAGCTGGCAGTTTTGTGCAAGAGATGTGGAAGTTGCGCTTGCACTTATCACAGTAGATTGTTTCTTCGTCGACTTCATCATTACCACAGGTACAATTGTCAATCTGAATAAATCCCAATTCTGCCAGATCCCGGTTTGGAGTTGTTGGTTGAGTTTCGACCGTTTTCATATCTGCAATATCACAGAATTTGAGCGTTATGGCAAATATAATATGGAGTTAATCCGGCCCTTGCTTGTGATTCACGTACGGTAGGTTGTTAATCAATCGTGATATATCTCTCTCTCTCTCTTCTCTTTCTCTCTCTTCTCTCTCTCTCTTCTCTCTCTCTTTTCTCTCTCTCTCTTCTCTCTCTCTCTCTTCTCTCTCTCTCTCTCTTCTCTCTCTCTCTCTTCTCTCTCTCTCTCTCTTCTCTCTCTCTCTCTTCTCTCTCTCTCTTCTCTCTCTCTCTTCTCTCTCTCTCTCTCTCTCTCTCTCTCTCTCTCTCTCTCTCTCTCTCTCTCTCTCTCTCTCTCTCTCTCTCTCTCTCTCTCCTCTCTCTCTCTCTCTCTCTCTCTCTCTCTCTCCTCTCTCTCTCATCTCTCTCTCTCTTCTCTCTCTCTCTTCTCTCTCTCTCTTCTCTCTCTCTCTTCTCTCTCTCTCTCTTCTCTCTCTCTCTCTTCTCTCTCTCTCTCTCTTCTCTCTCTCTCTCTCTCTTCTCTCTCTCTCTCTTCTCTCTCTTCTCTCAAAACTCAAAACTCAAAACTCAAAACGTTTATTGCCCAACAGTGTGGGAACAAACAAAGTAGATACAAGTATTACAATATTACAAGTGAATGTACTAGAAAGCGAAAGATGACATGGATGAATGACATGGACGAAATGAAAGGTAAAATCGCACTAGCACCATGATCGTCGTTGCATTCCGTAGAGAGGTTGATGGGATGAGAGTCTGAAAATAGCCTGCTGAAGTTTTTTAAAGGTGATGTCAATGAACACAATGAATCATGGGACAATGTAATGAAAGGTCAATTCACATTATGGAGGAGAGTAGACAAAGCATGCATAAAAGTTGTTGATCATTTCTTTCTTTTAGAAATGCTGTATTTTTCAATTTTATTTAGTGACTTTATTTACACATCACACCCAGCAGCAGATTATTAATCCTATTAATAATCGGAGGAGCGGTTAATTAATTGTAAGTATGATTAATAATTTTAAAACAGCAATACCGGGTACGTACCTGAAATGTGATTGACAATTGATGATTAATTTGAAAATTTCGTGTCTTGACAACCGTCCTCCGATAAAGGCTTTTAGCGAGTGACAGATTTATTTATCTTATCTGCTGACTACGTCGGTGAGCATTTTTCACTGTCGTTCAACAGTGCAACAGTGCATTTCAACTACCCTCGGTTTTATTTCATCGCTTCATTCATTAAGAATGCTTTGTCAATAGAAATCTTATCAAACGGCGCTACGTTTTTAATTTCATGCACAGTCATTTCTAATCTCATTTCATGCACAGTTCTTCATTCAACCGCAATATTGATTAGTAAAGTCATTCATGTAGGTAAGGAGACTTATGTGACTACAAGTGTTTATTGACAACTATGAGCGAAATCATTCACCAGTTTTGGCAACAACTCAGATCCTAGATATCTAGCCGGGTGCATGGCAATATTTCTATTGTGTCAGATATCTTCATTTGCCAACTAAAATGTATCTTGATAATTGTGGCTAATCATGTTAAATATGTCGCTCTTGCTTATAGACGTCAGGTCAACTACTGTTTGCTATCTATGTCCTTTAATTTCCATTGCTCTATCAATATATTCGTTAATTGTTCTTATTTGTCCAACTGTTAATGAGTCCATTAAATCATAGAAATCTGATCTTGAAATATCCTTCAAGTACGGAATTAAAGTATTTCTCTCATTGCAGTAGCATGGACAAATAACAAAGAAATGGTAGATGTCTTCTATTTGATCTTGATTACATAATTTACAAATACAGTCTTTGTATGTATTACGATTTTGATACGTTCCAATTTCTGCTGCTAGTGTGTGATTTCCTGTTCTGATTTTGATAATATTATTAATTTTAGTTTTGTCGCTGCTGAGTGTAAGATAAAATTTCAATTCACATTGAAATCTACACAGCTGTAAATAATTTAATCCTTTATTGCTGTGTTTGGCACTGTCTATCCACTCCTTTCTGAAATATTCCGTTAGCACGTTATTTATCATCTTTTTTGATCTTCCACTGTAATCCATGCTTTGTATTTTCGTGAATTTGATTTTGTCACATAAATTACTTATTCTAACGCACCATGTATTGCGGAAGGATTTGTGTTCTATATTATTTTGTATTTTTTTGAATATTCGTATGACTAATCGGATATTATCGGTGTTATTTAACTTAAGAAAATAGTTCATTGCTGATTTGTAGCAATAAAATTCCATTGGTTTTATACCAAATTCCCCTATAATGCAATAGCTAGGCGTAGTTGTTCGCAAATGGTGAAATCTCTTATAAAATTGCATAATTACACGATTTAAATCATTTAAATTTTTGTCAAAAAATAGTTCACTGCCATATTTCATTTTCGATATCGTTATCATCTCAAATGTTTCTGTTAGTATTCTACCATCAACGTTACAAAATTCCTTTAATGTTTTGGCAGTTACATATGCTGAGGCATTTCCTTTTTTGGTCAATTCTTCTATATGTTTTCTATCACTTTTTGCAATCCAAATACCTAAATACTTATATTCCTCCACGACATCAATTGAAGAAGAATAGAAGTCTTTATTTATAACTAGTTTTTCATATTTTTGTTTTTCATTAAAAATCATTATTTTTGTCTTTTCGTAATTTATTCTTAAACCATTATCTACACAAAATTTTTGTAGATGCTTTATTTGTTTAATTATGCCAGTTTGCGTTTCACTCAGAAACAAAATGTCATCTGCATAGATGAGTGTTGTTATATGAATATCTGTTATTTTCACAGGATCAAGATCATCAATATTTTTATACAAGTCGTTCAAGAAGTCATTCATATATATGCAAAATAGAGTTGGAGACAAGCTATCTCCCTGAGGAACACCACATTCTAGCTGAAACTCTTCACTCTCTTTTCCATTGAATAGAATTTTATATTTTTTGTCATTTATAATGTGTTCCATTAATGATAAAAAGTTACCGTCAGGAATAATGCATTTCATTTTACTTATCAGTCTACTTTTTAAGACAGAATCAAAAGCTTTCGTAAGGTCAACAAAGCATGTGTACAATGGTTTTTTATCATTTTTATATATTTGCATCGTTTCTTTTAAGATCCATATATTGTCAATCGTAGAGTTGTCTTTCCTAAAACCTGTTTGAGACTCATGTAATATTTTGTATTTATCCATCCAAACATTTAATCTATCATTTAATATTCTTGTCATCAGCTTTTCAATACATGAAGACAAATTCAAATATCGATATGAATTAGCATCATCTTTCTTGCCTTTTTTATATATGGGAGTGATCCAACTTCCATGCCAAGGAGTGTCATGGTCAGTCATAATCTTATTAAAAAGTGTGTGCAATATTTCAACTTGATTAGGATCATTTTTTATCATTTCATAGACTATTTCATCTGGACCACTGGATTTTGAGGATTTTGAATACTTTATAGCATTTTCAACTTCTTTTATTGTGATATTTTGATTTAGAAAGTCATCATTTTCGGTAATGGTTATTTGATTTTTTACATTCTCTAAATTTCTGTTATTAGCCAGACTTTTAAATTCAGCATTAATCTTTTCCATATTTTCTTTAAAATCTTGAGCATTTAACGAGGTCACATGTCCTGTACATTTCTTAACTTTGTTCTTATTTAATATTGCCCAGTATTTTTTTGTGTCATTGTTAGCTCTTGCTATTTGTAGTTCATTTAGTTTTATTTGTTGCCAATTCCTTTTTTCCTTTTTTTAAGCTTTTGTTGAGTTTTCTTTTTGTTTGCAGTAATGCGGTTAAATTTTGCTCAGATTGATCAGCTTTAAATCTTTCAACATTTTGCTTATATGTTTTCCTAAAAAATCTTACATCTTTAGAATAAATTATCTGATTATTTGAATTTATAGAATTCAATGATTCCTTGTTGGCCTCAATTAGCTTATTGTAAATTTGTAACTGATTCAATTGCTTTTCTTTAATTTCTTCTATTAGATTTGATCCTTTAATATAAACATTTTGACGATATCTCTCTATGTCATGCTTAAGTGTCCATTTGAAAGGGAGAATACGTTTATCATAATTACCAATTTGTGCTTTAAAATTCTTATTTGATGTATTCTTTGCTGTAGATCTTAGGTTAATTTTTATATTAATTTTCATTGGTCTGTGGTCAGTGAATACTTTAGGTTCCAGTATTCTGAAGGCTTCCAAATTATTTAGCAATGATTCCGAAATTATCAAGTAATCAATCACTGATTTGTAACATTTGTCATTTTGAAGCCTGCAGAATGTATGTTCCCCTTTTTCATATCTTCCGTTACTAATTATTAGAGATGTTTCGTTGCAAAAGTTTATTAGTTCTCTTCCCTGTTTGTTTATAATCAAATCTTCAGAATTTCTCAGTGGCAGAATTAAGTGGCTGTTATCATTTAATCTACCGATTCTACTATTCAAATCTCCCAACATTATGATATTTTTCATTTTAAATTTTTCTATGTAGCATTTGATTCTGTCAAGGTAATCTTTATCAGCATATTTGGAATCTCTGCTTTCTCTATAACATAAAATGAGATGTATTTTTCTTATTTTATCCCATTGTTTGTTGGTCATTTCAATTATTATTATGTCTCCATTTTCAGATACTATTTTTTCTGTACTAAAATGATCAGTTTTATGATACAGATTTATTCCTTTAATTTGTCTTCCAAGATTATTTTTAGTTTTGCTGGTAGTTTCTATGACACTGTATTGGTCAATTGGCAAGCCATTAAATTCAGTTAGATGCGTTTCAGTGAAGCATATTATATCTGCATCATATGTGCCTTTTATCATGTTAGGATCTTTAACTTTTTTATCATTTAATCCATTTATATTGGTGTAAAATATTTTGATCACTTGCATCTCATTCTCACTTTTCTCTGTCTCCTCTCCTCGCTCACTTCTGTTAAATATATTGCTGCTGTTGCTGAAAACCTGGTTGGTCCATGCTTTGGAATTGTCCTTGGCCCATGGTCGAATAGATTGGCTGATTGTTCACTGCAGGTTGGAAATATGATTGTCGACGAAACTGTTGTTGTGGCTGCTGGTATTGTCGTTGTGGCTGGTATTGCTGTTGCGGTTGGTATCGTTGGTAGTTTGGCTGCCGATACAGAGGATACTGTTGCTGCGGTGGTCGTGAATAATTGGCTCTCGGCGTGTTCCATCTCTGTCGGTTCGCATAACAGTTCCTGGCGATGTGGCCTCTCCGCCCGCACGAATGGCATGTCGGGGCCGGTCGTCTTTGCTGTTGGTAGTACGGCCTTGTTTGATAGTTTCTTGGTGGAGGTGGTGGTTGATAAGTTGTTGGACATGCTTGTTGCTGGGTGTTGAGTTTATTGTTCACCGTGGTTCTCAGGTCGTCGATGAGATGCTTAATTACACTTATCTCAGAGTTTGTGTTCTTCCGTTCAGTTTCATAAAGTTTAATCACATCGTCGTTATTGTTCCTTCCACTCGAGTTGTTATTCACTTCTTCGTTGTTGTTCTCTCGGTTTCTCTTCTCCTTCTCTTCGTACTCACTCAATTGGCTCTCGTAAGCTGCAGTGTTAGCAGTAGGTCCGCGTTCTTCTTTCCCATTGCTTGTAGTTCTTCAACTTGCATATCCATTTGGTCCTTCATTTCATCTCTTCTCTCAATTTCTTCATGAATTGTTCTTTTCATATCTGCTATTTCATCGTCCTTCAGTTTTAACCGCCTTTTGTACTCATTCAGAAGTTGTTCAATTCCGTTGTATTTCTTGATATTTTCTTTAAGCATTGCATACTCTTGATTGTGAATTCTTTCAATGCACTCGCTACAACTGTACTTTCTCTTGTAGAGGTTTTCCTTAACATACTTCACCAACTCGAATAATGGCAATTCCGTGCAGCCGTGATGGAAGCTGGCATCGCACTTTCTACAGATCAGAAAGAATTGATCTGTGATTGCCAGTGAACACTTTTTGCATCTTGCTTCGGAGGTGACAAAACCAACTTGAGGTGATGGGGATGATGAGGATGAGGATTGATGTGGTGAGATGGGTTGAGTTGTGACGGGGGCTGCCGAAGACATTCTGCAATCAATGTGAAAGTGATAAGGATATTGTGATGAATGCAGATTTATTCCGGACCTTCTGACTCGTATTGGCAGTTAGTGTGGATCTCTCTCTCTTCTCTCTCTCTTTTCTCTCTCTCTCTTCTCTCTCTCTCTTCTCTCTCTCTCTCTTCTCTCTCTCTCTCTCTTCTCTCTCTCTCTTCTCTCTCTCTCTCTCTTCTCTCTCTCTCTCTTCTCTTCTCTCTCTCTCTCTCTCTCTCTCATCTCTCTCTCTCTTCTCTCTCTCTCTCTTCTCTCTCTCTCTTCTCTCTCTCTCTTCTCTCTCTCTCTCTCTTCTCTCTCTCTCTCTTCTCTCTCTCTCATCTCTCTCTCTTCTCTCTCTCTCTTCTCTCTCTCTCTTCTCTCTCTCTCTTCTCTCTCTCTCTTCTCTCTCTCTTCTCTCTCTCTCTCTTCTCTCTCTCTCTCTTCTCTCTCTCTCTCTTCTCTCTCTCTCTCTTCTCTCTCTCTCTCTTCTCTCTCTCTCTCTCTCTCTCTCTTCTCTCTCTCTCTCTCTTCTCTCTCTCTCTTCTCTCTCTCTCTCTCTTCTCTCTCTCTCTCTTCTCTCTCTCTCTCTTCTCTCTCTCTCTCTCTCTTCTCTCTCTCTCTCTCTTCTCTCTCTCTCTCTTCTCTCTCTCTCTCTTCTCTCTCTCTCTCTTCTCTCTCTCTCTCTTCTCTCTCTCTCTTCTCTCTCTCTCTCTTCTCTCTCTCTCTCTTCTCTCTCTTCTCTCTCTCAAAATTCAAAATTCAAAGGGTTTTATTTTCATAAGGAAAAATACCCTGAGAAGTACAAATGAAGGGTGACATAATAACTGATGAGTATATACAAAGAATGTCTGATGAGATCAAATGTTAGTTGAGGCAAGGTACACACAGATGATGAATACGTACAGATGATGATAATCAGATGAACGTGCATGTACATGAGATCGGTCAGTTTGGCGTGGCAACGGTAGAGCAGTTAATATGAGGGGGAGGAGACGCATATTCGGAAGTGATTAAACATTCATGTCGAGAATATCATCAACATTGATGGAAATATTATATTATCATATTGATAGATCATTTAGAGTACATTATCAACCAAGCTTACAACAGTCAAAAGCAACACGCTTCATCAAGTTTGGAGATCGGTCAATGGAAATAACATGGCATATACAAATTTAAAGAAGTCTATAAAGAGAGTTTATGCATCGATATACTATGTATGCTAAATTCATTCTTACCTGTAAATGTAATTTGAAAGATTGAGAATTCAGTTTTACGTTGATTTTGACCGATCCCCGTCGTTTAGTTAGTCAAGCAAACATTGAACTGATTCATTTGGCAGTTTGTGTCTTTTATCGCTTTGAGCATTAATCATTTCACTGGATCCGCGCGTTGCTGCGATTTGGCATACCTTACGACTGATAGAAATCAATCAATGAAGATATGTCTACTCTAATTGCGAGGACATTGTTAGTCGAACACATACTGATTTGATATGGGTGCTTCTTGCTGTTATCTATTGACTTTTGATTGTCGAAAATTCTTTGTATCGATTGCTAGGTTAGATATCTATTGCATTCGGAATGAGGTTATAGAAAAGGCATTGGAATCAACCATTGTCAGCGATCATGGATATCTATGCTTTGTTTCATCATTGTCTTAGGCCATATAATTTTTATGTTAACAGTTTTAGACCTTTCTGATCTCAATAGACTAATCAATGATGTCTTTGTTATCAGCAGTGCATAATTAATCTCTCTTCGTTGACTGATTTAATAAATTTTGCTACTGACTTTATTCTACTACCGAGATTGGTGTCAAAGATGCCGTAAAATTCTGCTCTAGTGATATCTATGAATTCTGTTATAATATCTTCCCGCAGATAATTATAGTTTGTAGTCCGGCAGCTGGAACGAGTTTCTGCAGGGAACGAGGCCGAAAGTGAGAGTTTCACAGAATGATGTACACCCTATGCCTACTACGAGTTCTACTATGAGTTCTACACGTCTGCCGAGTTCTAGTGAGTTCCTCTTCTTGTCAGACACGATCAAAGAAAAACACATGTAAATCCAATGGGACGCAGATTGCAGTTTTTGGCTAAAATGAAATTTTGTATCTTTTCTATGATTAAGCGAAAAGTACTAAGCCCAGAGTCATAATTTTTGGCATGGAATGTCTTCAGGTCATTTTCTTTCATTTTCATGCACCCCTGTCTATAAAACTAAACGCATTTAAATTTGGCGAGCCTCTTAATGTCGGCAAACACAAACATTTTGAGCAACTTTATCCACATTCAATCACATTCTCACATACATTGCCGATTAGATACATGATAAAAGCACATGCACATCATAGGAAATGACCTGAAGACATTCCATGCCAAAAATTATGACTCTGGGCTGAGTACTTTTCGTTTAATCAGAGAAAACATACAAAATTTCATTTTAGCCAAAAACTGCAATCTGCGTCCCATTGGATTTACATGTGTTTTTCTTTGATCGTGTCTGACAAGAAGAGGAACTCACTAGAACTCGGCAGACGTGCCGATTCGTAGTAGTCATAGGGTGCACATCATTCTATGAAACTCTCACTTTCGGCCTCGTTCCCTGCAGAAACTCGTTCTGGCTGCCGGACTATTTGGGCATTCAACTAAGAAATGATAGATATCTTCAATTCTTTCAGGGCAGAATGGACAATAACATTCTTCATATTCGAGTCTGTTGCCATAACGGCCTATTTCAGCCATTAATTTATGATGCCCAGTTCGAAATTTCAGCATGATTGACGTTTCTTCACTAATATCTGACATCATGTTTAGATAGGGCTTCAAGTTGTTATCAAATCTACACATTTCAATATAATACAATCCTTTATGGCTGATTTTTGCGGAGTTTATCCATTCTTCTCTAAAAAAATTATGTAATCTTTCGTTTACGATTCTGATGTAGCTATTTTTATCGCACTCATTTTGATTAAACCAAAGTTGTTGTAAGTTTAATGTAAAAAGCAATTTTTTAATATGATGAGTCCATGTATTTGTGCAGGTAGCATCATGTAAATTGCTCATTATATACTCATAGAATTTACAAGTTAAGTTTTGTCTCTTGCTGCTAATTATTCTAATCCAAAAACGTATTGCAGCTTTGTAGAAATGGTATTCAAATGATTTTACTCCGAATTCGCCATATACAATAGTTAGCTGTGGACGGTTTCAAGTAATAGAATTTCTTATAGAATTGTAACTGGACTTTATTCAGTTGATTTAATTTATTATTAAACATAAATTCTCCACCATATTTCATTTGCGATAGCGCAAGTATTTCAAATGTATCTTTTAGCATTTTCCCTTTCATTTTTCCAAATTCTTTTAGAGCTTTAGAGGTAACAAATGATGATTTTTTCCCTTTCTTTTGTAAGTATTCAATGTGTCTCCTGTCATTTTTTGCAATCAGTAGGCCGAGGTATTTATACTCTTGTACCACTTCGATCCTAATCATTGTATCATTTATTTTCATGTTAGCGTGACTAAATATATTTTTTGTATTTCTTGTCATAATTTTTGTTTTAGAATAATTGATATGCAGACCACTTGCGTTACAAAATTCATGAACTATTTGAATCTGCTTCAATATACCTTGTTGTGATTCACTGTATAGCAATATGTCATCTGCATAACCTATTGCACATAATTTATTAGATCCAATGATAATAGGATTTAAAGAATCAAGGTTGTCATCCAATATTTGATACATTCTATTCATGTATAAACAAAATAACGTGGGAGATAAACTATCTCCTTGTGGGATTCCATTATTTAGTGTAAATAGTTCACTCTCTTGCCCATCATATAATATCTTATAGCTTTTGTCGTTTATCAAGTGCTTGATTAGTTTTAATATTCTACTGTTTGGTAGCATTTCATTTAGCCTTTCTTCAAGCTTGTGTTTTGGAATAGAATCGAATGCCTTCGATAAATCTATAAAACTCAAATACAAGGGACTCTTCATATTATTGTATACTTTATTTATTTCTCGAAAGATGAGAATGTTGTCAAGAGTTGAGTGCCCTTTCCGAAATCCGATCTGCGAGTAATGAATTACATTGTTTGCCTCTAACCATACATTCAGTCTTTCATTGATTATTTTTGTTAAGAGTTTTTCTAAGGCAGACGCTAAATTAATACATCTATAAGAAATTGTTTCATTGATATTACAACTTTTAAATATGGGAGTTATCCAGCTGTAATCCCAAGGAATAATGTCACCATCTAGAATCTTGTTGAAGAGGTGTAAATAAATAGTTATTGATTCCTCCTTATTATTCTTGAGGGTTTCATATACTAAGCCATCAGGACCGCTGCATTTTGAGTTGAGGGTATCTTTGAGACAGTTTTCAATCTCTATTTTTGCTATGTCTTCATCTAGTATTAACGATTGATTTGTATTTGGTTTTTGAGATGGAAAGGTATGAACGTCTCTGTCATCAGGAGTGATGCCTAATGTTTTGGAATTATTTTCAGTTAATTTTTGTTTGAAATCATTTGCTGTTAGAGTGGTCTCTAACTATCTCTAACTATCTCTCTCTCACACACACACACACACAAACATTGTCACAATATGTTTGGCATCGTCAGAGTCCCTGCGATGTAAGTAGTACGCATATGTAAGTAATATTCAAGAAAATTCAATGGTTCTTTTTTAAACTTCTTCAGCAATTTTTGTTATTACCGCTTGAGTACACTAACACCATACAATGTGGGCGAAGGTTCAAAACAAAATAATAAACGAGGGCATGTGTTTGTTCTCTCACAGTGACTGCAGATTGTTTACCTTGAATGTTTGTGTACCGCACTTTAGCGATAATGAGAAAAGATGAAGAAGTTTGAAAAAGAGCTATTCTAATGAACTTATTTGAATGAAACATGGGCCTACATATTCGCACTCCTTACATCGATACAGAAGATGCCAAGCATGAAATTTTGTGATGAATAAATGAGAATATAACATTTTCAGTCAAAAGAGTCATAATTTTGTGATAACTTCACGATGTTACTAATTTTTCCCTAGTTCACATATTTTTATGACCAGTATATCAAAAGAGAGCTCAGACAATGCTCGTTCTCCCCGAGGCTGAACAATTTTCACACTCATATGTTTTCTTATTGAAAAAGCAATCAGCAAGAAATCAGAAAATATAATAACCGATGCAACTCTATCATTGCTCATTTTAATGCTGAGAATACAAACTCTTGAATGATGTATGGCACGTTGTTGTGCGACACGATTGGAGGATATGAGAATCGATTGAATTTCAACGAAATTTAGTAGGTTCGTTTTTTATGATCAGCTCTGATATCGCAAAGGATAAAAGAGATCAGATTTTGAATAAAACTTGGTTCTTCCCAACTCAACGCAATAAAATTGACTACTTCATCAATTGAGATTGGATTGAATAACCGTTGGAAGAGATCATACCTTATTGTAATTGAAATGCACAAGTACCTGGTGTCCCAAAAAACCCGCAAAACTTTAAAGGGCTGTCATTTGCTTCAATTCAATCATATTTGTTTGCGACTTTTTTAAAATGTACCTCAGATCGGGAGATTGATGTGCCACTGTTTGATTTCTTCATTGTATTCTATTTTGACGTATTCTATTCTATTTCATATCACACAGAAGGAAACTCTATAATCTCAGGATTTTGAAGTTAACAGTTGACTTGATATCAATGCACCGTTAAGTTGGCGAAATTCATTGATCTTGCACCAAGCTAATGTTGTGTACACATAGTACTTCGATCGGTCAATTATCGTCTGGATGTGAACTCTACTCACACGACGTGTCATATAGAGACCTTGCACATTCAATGAATCTTTACACTAGGCATAGATCTCGAGACGCGCATTGAATTTGTTGAGCTTTTGTTTACCACCTCTTCAACGACACTTCGCGCTTGCAAGATAGCTGATTGGCATCATCGCGACTCTTTTAGCGCTTCTGCCATCTCACGCTTGATTCAGCGTTCCAGAGATGGATCAAAAGCAGATAAGCATCGATCGGGTAGGCACAGTCTCTATGATGAAAGGGAAGAATGTCTAAGGGATGAGCTGGAAACGCAACAGTCAAATCCACAATTTGGAGCTTCCAGTTGTCGTTCGGTTTCTCGCAGAACAGGTGTTCCTGAAATCAGTGTTCAACGGATCCTACGACACAGATTGTGTCTCTACTCATACAGACTGCAGACTAGCCAGGCATTCACAGATAGATGATGATAAGGAAGAGCGCATTGCTTTCGCACGGTTCCTCATGTCGGGTGCCCTTGATCTCGAGTCGATTCTGTGGACTGATGAGTCTTATTTCTCAATGGTGGGCCATGTGAATCGCCACAATTGCATCGTTTGGGGATCGGAGAAGGCGCGGGAAGTCATCGAAAAAGACATCCATGCTCCAAAAGTGTGTGTATGGTTCGGTTATTCTGCGCAGTACCGTCTAACTACTTTCTTCTTTCCTGGAACCGCTACAGGAGAAAATTATGCCAACATGCTTCGCGATCATGTCATCCCACAACTTAGAAGGAGACGTCGTGTGAAGTCCACAATTTTCCAATGTTGCAGGATCTTTCCTGTCTCGAATATTCCCTGATGATCGCATTATCGTCAGAGGATATCCAAACCGGTAGCCAGCTCACTCGCCAGATTTAACACCACTGGACTACTACCTATGCGGTACTGTGAAAGACTGTGTATACGACTGCTTCACTCCACGAACCCTCCACGAGCTACATGAGAGGATAACAATGGTGATTGAGAACATCGACTCAGATGAATTGAGACGATCCGTTCTGAGTCTGTGCTCGCGGTTGGATGCGGTGATCGAGTATAGAGGAGAAGGAATTAAGCAATGTCTTATGAGAGCATTTATTTGTCAATTAGAGTTTGTTCCTTCTCTTGTTAATTGTATGCTTCGTTGTTGGCTAATAAGATGTTAATTTGCAATCAATATTTTTTACTTATGGATATACATGGTGTTAGCTATTAAAGTCTCAGCGCCAAAAAATGTCAATTAAGTTTTGATAGTATAAAATATATTTTTTGATAAACGATGTACCATATGAAACCTTATGTTCCATAGATTGTTTTGACATATATTTCGTTTTCATGTGTGGTCAGCTGTGGTCAGTAGGCCTTATGAAAAAAAATTGAGCGTTTTCTTTGATGCAGAGTTTCAACATGAAGACGACAAAATTTTTTTATGAAAGTTGGCAGACAGTATGAACTGTCAGTCAGCTTCATCATGATACACGGTTTTTAGGATTGGCTGTATGTACAAAATGATACAATGCTAATAAGTTTTACCAAAAAAATGTTGCTAAAAAATCTCACAAGATTTTCTCATTGATGAAGATGTTCAATTTCAATAACCTTTGTACCATGTGAAAGGTTATGTCAAGCACTTAAATTTGGCAACGCGTTTAGCTTATGTCTGGTCAGCTGTGGCCAGCAGACTTAAAAGTATGAATGTTTGGTCAATTCGTTTACCGACACCTACAGACAAAACTATGCAATACAGAAAATTGAGATTATCACCATTGAATCATGCTCGTGTTAAGCTTTCAAATGATATATTGTTTTTCGAAATTCGACATCAATTTGTGCAATTTCATTCAATTTACACTTGTACCTAATTTTACGCCACTTCGCGTTAACAATGTTCAACAACGGTCAACTGCACACAACTTAACAACTTCTGTTGTATTAACGCTGGTGCTTTCGAGTTTGAGCTTAACATAATGCTGGTGTTATCAGCTCCAAGAATATGTGAGTTTTATCAAAATCGGCCCATCCGTTCACTGACAAACTTCAAATTTCTATTATTCCCATAGTCAGCCATTGCGTGAGTCATCACTTCCCTCACTTGAGGTCAGGAGAAATTCGAATCTCGGATCAGACAAGGGCTTGTCTCGTCTGTGCACCTGTTCACAGCAAACAATAGCATTTCCTTCACACCGTAGGAATGCTAACACTTGCGTTGCGTCCGATTAATGGAGCATCTCATCAATGATGAAAAGGAGAATGAGTGACACAACACATGGGCCAACATGATATTGATATCTCAAATAGCATCGTGAAAGTAACAAAGCAGACAATCACTAATTGCTTCATTTAATTAGGCAAACCACACCACTATATTTCCAGAACCAAGTGTCTCAGCTTACCAAGTAAATAAGTTTATTGATCGATTATCAGCGTGCGATTAAATTTGACGAGAATATACAAAAGATATAATAACTTTTTGTGCTGTGCAACGATTTGTGAAACGGTCTGTATATTGCTATTCATGCTTCATTACCACCACGAAAACAAACTTGCTTTCAGAAATCTAAAATAAACTGCACCAACCGCCTTGAATACTGCTTCAATGTACAAAACACCCTGATTAGATTACATATAAATTATATTTTGACATATCTTCGTCAATTGCGTCAATAGGAATTGTTGTGAGGTATGTGACAGGATAAAAACAAAATGATCGAAGTAAAGTTCTTCATAGAATTAGGTGAAGTGAAAAAGGATCGTCGGGTACGATTTGAACTAAGTGAAAAAGTGGATATGTTGCATCACAGTCCGCTAAACGAATATTAGCCAGACTAGACAAAGGAATGCAATCTTTCACAATACAATCGCATTTGGTAAATAATATCCAAACCATTCCTTCATGATGCAATGATAACCAAGCAGAAATAAGGAACTGTATCATTCGTTAAAATGTTGGAGCACGTATTTGGCATCAGCTTATTGGAGTCTGTGTAATCAACTGCAGTGTGTTAACATCTGCCAGTAACGGTGGATATTTATTTCTTCATTATCTCATGTGAAAGACAAACGTTTGCCTATCAATGAAGTGGTCAATACTTCATTTTTTCCTTGCCATTCTATCAGCATCTTGTGGTTGTACTGCTCCTTTCCAGCGTATTTTCAATACTTGCCTATTCTGGAATACAAGCGCTCCAAAGGTCAACTGGTGCGAGTCTCAATGTGTTTGTGGAAAGGTCGATGGAGAGCTGGTTACTGGATACAATGCGATTCGACTGAATGGCAAGAATTTTAGAATTAGCCATTACTACATCGGGTTGACCGATGCACTCCATGAAAGAAGATACAGTCGACATGGATGGCGATGGACCAACGGCAGTACTTCACCTAGTTCTACTTTACTTGCTTGGTTTCCCGACGACCCAGGGAGTCCCTCGGTTGTTCAGGACTATATTATGCAAATGCACAATGATGGTGTATTCGCAGATGTGAGCAAGTACTCGCCACATGATCAATGGAAAGCTGTTGCTATGTGTCAACCGAGAGAAGGTCTCCCTCCATCATGGAAAGTTAATCGTTTTAGCAAGTTCAGAAGAGTAGCGGTTGCAGTATTCAGAAGAAATATGGAGTATGCGGGTAATGGAGGTTGTTTCCGGGATATACCTAACAAAAACGTCAGAGAATGCGCTACCGAATGCTCGGCAGAAGAGTTGAATTGGTGCGTCGCATTTTATCATCATGCTGGTTCTGGTTTGTGTAAGCTAGTCCTTTACACTGATCAAAGCTTGGATATGGGCAAAGGCATTGGATGGAAGAAGTTTGTACGAGAATAAGAGAAGAACTAATGAACATTTGGGCTTATAGAACAAAACAAATATTGCTTCTGAGATTGCAGCGGACAAAAGCCATTTCATCATTTGTATGTAAATAGATAACTTTAGTTCTGATCAAGGATTCGAGATCTCTGTCTAATTTTCTGGCGATGTAATGACTGTAGAAAGACGTGTTACAAGGAAAGATTTGCATCATTCCTGCTTTGAAGGAGAGACTGATGCATTCTACTTACATTCTGTATGACCGATTTCAAGTTGTGACTATGACGGTGATCGAAAATGCTTCAGTATTCGTTGTGAACTCATCATTTGCCTCATTCGCCACTAACGTATGCCTGCAAATATCGCGCTGAGTTGAATTGGTGCACTATGAAGACATGTCCGTATAACGAAATCCAAAAAGAGAAATGTCATACTAAACTGCTGTGAAAGCGACTTTCTTGGGTTAGTGTTCAAAAAGTGCAAGCATCATTGATAAACTGCTCTATCAACTCTGACAATCAATGACACGATTTATCAAAAGACGATAATTTGTTAATAAATGTGATTAATTTTGGGAATGTCACTACGTGTAGGTATTTGTTCAAAAACATTTCGATGTTCACTTCTATTGCCTAATGATGGTGAGTTCATTCCACCAAACGGATTGTTGACTGACAAAGATCTTTCGAATTGAACGCATATGATGAGAAACTGCTGTTTAAATTCTTTTATCTGAGAATGCTTTTGTCAATAAATAATCGGTAAACTGAGGACATACAAAAACCTCATGTATAGAAGGATGGCCTGATTTAAAATATCCAGCGTGTCTTCTAGGGAGCCATGTTAGCTGTCAAACAATTGCAAAGCTGCCAGACGAGTGGAAATAAAATCATCTGGCAGTTTGTTGCTCATATGGTTTGTCATTAAGACTTTGACAAAAGAGAAAATAGCCTATCTATAACTAACAGAACCGCCACCTTTGGTAGTTGATGAGATGGCATTTTAGATCGTTAACATATACTGCCTGTTCCTAATTCGTTGTACAACCCGTTGCTATTGTTTGTCAACAGCTGCACCGTGCACCAAGGTTGAATCCGGGTTCGGATCGTCCGAGTCCTCGGGTTTGCTAGTGAACGGATGGACCGATCTTGATAAAACTTACATATTCTTGGAGCTGATGAAACCATCTTTTGAACCCAAACTTAAAAATGCCAGCGTTAATACAAGTTCTTAAGTTGTGTTCAGTTGACCGTCATGGAACATTGTTATACGCAAAAGTAGCGCAGAATTAGGCAAACGTGTGAATTAAGTGAAATTGTACCAAATGTTGTCGAAATTCGAAAACAATTATATCATCTGAAGGCTTCACACGAGCCTGATCTAATGGTAGTAACTGTAATTTGCGGCATTGATTCTGGAGGTATCGCGAATGAATTGACCAAAATCATACTTTTATGTCTGCTGACCATAACTGACCAGACACAACCTAAGTGCTATGCCAATTTATAGTACTAAACATAACCTTTCACATGATGCGAAGCTTATTTTTTGATAAATCATAATCCGAACTGAGGAAAGAGTAAAGTAACATTATTATTTCATGCAAAACAAAATAAATTATGCGAATGAATCACTCTTTCGACCAGCCTTAGAAATAATTAAATATTGCGATAATATTATTCATATATTCGCCCTACCGGCCTCGTCAGATAGCACATTTAAAAAAAATTGAGTGACTTATTCGCATATAATATTTTGTTCTGCATGTAAAAATGATATAAAGTTTATTGAATTTGATTATCTTCAACATTGAAAAATCGTGTCAGATTTCTCTTCGTCAGCATTTTTTGGTAAATCATATCGGTTCTGAATCTTTTTTGTACATTCAATGAATCCCAAAATCCTTGCATCATAAAAAGGCTAATTGGTAGTTCACACTGTCTCTCACTTTTCATGAAAGGATTCTGTCAGCCTCACCTTGAAATCCTGCATCAAAGAAAACGTTCAATTTTCTTTCGTGAGGCCTCCTGATCACAACTGATCACTTAAGAAAGTAAAATATATGTCAAAATAATCTGTAGAATGCATTGCTTCACATGGCACATCGCTTATTGAAATTGAATCAACACTTCAGCATGAAAATTGCGTATGAGAGGGTTAACTTCTTGCGCAATTTTTTATGAAGCGGTCTATACTCAAACAAGAGATGACGATTTGAAATTTTCTTGTAGCTGAATGGCTGCCATCTTTTGAAGTTACCACAAAGGCAAGCAAAGCACAAGCTACCACCTGTTCGATTCTTTGGAAGTGCAGATCTTTATGATGTTTATTTGCTTGAACTTATCCTTTGATGCCTGAGGATAATATCCTTGCTTAACCCTTTTCGGTCGGTAAACGGGCACTGCCCGTATGCAACATATTTGCAACTGTGAGGCATACGGGCACAGCACGTTTGTCAAATACCAAGTTCTAGTACTAACGAAACTTCATATTTTTGTGCTTCGTGTGATGGTTGCCCATCTTTGCATATCGACTATTTCCGTTTGTGGCATGTGTTTGAATTATAAATCATATTTCTGATTTTCAGTTTTGTCAGATGATGACCCAATAAGATATTTATTGGAATTCGTTCTAAGTTTTGAATTTTTCTGAAATTGGTCGTCGCTGGATGTTTAAAAATTTTACAGTAGCCGACTTGAAGTGGTTCTCAGCATCTTATTTAGTGCAAGGCTTTGTGATTTTCCTGTTTTCTCTTCGATTTCAAGCATTGAGAGATCTGGGAATTCAGGGATTAGATCATCTTTGATGGTTTTACCCACATTACAGGTAAGTCAATTTATTTGTCAATTGCTTCACCACAGGTCGTGCTACTTCACTGGGACGATGATCAATAAGCAGGGGAATGAAGAGATTATTTGTTATTACATACATGTATTTCTTGAAATTAGAAAATAAAAAGTAAAAAATAATCGATAAAAAAATTCCTTCATAACTCACCTCCTTTAACATAGAAATTACGGATAATTTCCTTTTCTAAATTCTTGAACATGAAAATCAATTGACAATCAAACCTTATTCTTTTTGATGGTGAATTTTTACATTGACAGCAAGACAGAAATTAGGTTTCTTCAAGATAAACGCATTTCATGTGCATAAGTGAGTGAAGGAGTAGACACAAGGCATTGATGGGCTCAACCAAACTTGCAGGTGGATCGGTGTGACGAACAAAAAGTCACTCCTCCAGGAAAAAAGTCTTCCCGTCACAATTTGTCAAAATAGAGCTTTGCTTTGTGGAGGTTTGATTAATATTGCAAGTGAAAAGTTTGGACTGTTTGCTAATGTTTGGGTAAGATGTTCGCGTTCAGTCCCGCTTATTTCCCAATCAAGCTGCTCTACTTTTTAAATTCGCATTCCAACTCAACTACTGCATATTTCTGAAATCTGATTGCAAATTCGTAGGCTTACTCGGCAAGCTTAAGCTGACAAAGTAACACGGATTCAGATTGGAAATACCCAGAAACAAGCAAGAAAAAGCATAGTAAAAGGAGAGAAATCTTAGTCAGGGAGTAACTTGAAATTGTAACACCGGGCCTCAAGATTCCCTAATTCGTGAAGATGGAATGTCTCAGAAATATCTTGATGCACGTCACATGGTACGATGTGAATACACACATCATTGGGGTCGTACACATGCACACGAAAACGAATCAAAAGCAGAGCTCATCAAATTTGAACACATTTAACTCATATTAAACATCAAGTTTGAGAGTCTCAAGATTATAGCTATCGGTAATTAATTTTTTTAGATGAATTTGAGGTGCCTAATTCATCTAAATTGGCCGACTACATAGAGTAAGTAAATAGGTAGTGTCGATTCAGACAAGTAACTGTATACAGGGAAAATTTTATATCAAAAGATTCAGCTTTTTGCGGAGATTACGTTCCTGCTGTCCAAAAAAATTATTTGAGCAGTTTTTAAAAAGCTACAATTTTTCAAAATCATCCCTGTATTTATACAATACCGAGATGAAGTCCCCTTTATAAGTAGTGTGAAACAAGTTGAATATCAGAGGAATGAATATTTGCTAGCATGCATCATAATTAAGCGGAAATTAAACTGATGATAAGGAAATTTCATGGGCCGCATTATGATGCAAGTCCCTGGAACTCTTCAAGGAAAAGTTGAGATCTTATTGAAAGCTTCTTGGCTGAGATGTCATGTTTTTAATTCATTTTTCAGAGGCATAATTTCATGATTCACAAAGCGCACGTCTTTTCTTGAATCTGAATAGTACTGAATAGTAATGTTGATCCACTTGCACCCTTTAAAGATCATTTTCTTTATAATGATGCTTTTGCTCTTTCAGTGGCAGGTAGTTTGTGATATGATCACGCTTAAGAAAATAATCTTATTATAGTAAGGCATGACCTTTGAAGCAATGGTAAGCCATCGAATTGCTAATATAATAAATAAACCATGTTACCTCTCAAGGTTATAATGACATGGAGGATTTGTAAATTACTTCTCTTTCTTCTGTATTGCTGTCATAATAAGTCAAATTCGAGTTCATTTCTGCAAAAGTGCAAAAATTCGTATGCGTCACATGTGGTGCTGGGTTTCGTGTCAAGTTCATTTTATGAAATCGAAAGTGTTATGGGTTATGTCATGAAATACATTGGGGATTTAATGAATGCTGAGTTGCCACTCTACTTAAATATACGTACTCTATGATCGACTATATACTTGAAAAAGACATGACTAAATGATTAATGCGACATAAGAGGACAGAGGTGAAGAAGTCCAATTATGTTTAATTTAACAGCATACACCCTAAGAAGCGAGACGACGTGTGTATTCGTCTAGCTTGACAAATAGCTCACAGCAGCGATTAGAAAAGGAGGAAACAAGCATTGCAAAATTCATACAGAGTAGTCATAGAGAGTGTTAGTTAATATAACACGAATAAGTCGCTAGCAAAGCATACATCCAAAATTAATTATTTTTGATAACATAACAGAATTTTTGAACTTATATTAGCAGTTGCACTTTTGAATAGGTTTCTATAATACTTAAAATGATTCTACATGATTTTTAAAATTGTTTTATCTAATTATTGGAAAGCCGTTAATCAATTTGTTCATTCATCATTCAAATATCCTTGGGTCTGCAAAAATTTTCATGAGATGTTACAGTAAATGAACCAACCAAATTAACCAGTTCCATTACATGATTCAACTATCAATATGAAGAATCATTACTTCCGCCACTGTCTCGTCGATGTCTTCCAACAATGACTTTGAAATCTCTTTGTAGTGACGTGTACATCTATCTGCTTGTTGCACTGGGTGACTTGTACTGCATAGCGCTGTTATAGACCTAGCGCAACAGCGGGACGCTAACTCATAAAGTAATTACTTATATTAGGTAGAGTAACAACTCAGTAGGTATTAATTAAATCCTCAATGTGTATGCAGTCTCTATTTTATGAAATGAACTCGAGTTGTGACCCAGTTCCACACGAGGGATATTTAAATTTTGACAGCTTTGGATAAATTAACAAGGAATTAATTGATCATGATAGTAATACAGAAGAAAGAATAGCATTCTACAAAACAGCCGTGTCATGGTAACCTTGGAGAGTTAATATTTACTAAAATAGCAATTCGATGACTCACTATCACTTTATGCTTAGACCGCAGATTCGTAGTAGGCATCGGATGTACTCTACTCTGTAAATCGCTCAATACCAATCACATACGAAGGATGCATATCAAAATATTTTTTTGATATATTTCTGTATACTCGTACATCTGTATGCTTTTCGTATGTTATTTCAAATGTGGTATGCTTTACACACCAAAGCCATACCAGCACACTGTTAAAGGAAAGCATCAATGATGTCTAATATATGGTGATTAAAGACCTTTTGTCAATAAAGATCACACTAAAGTTACTACTGTTTGTAAGCAGTGAGATAATGACATTTAATAGTCAAATTCGATAGTCCGAATTCGATTTTAATACATGTTAGTCCAAGGCTTTTCATTAATAATCAATAAGTATTTAACCATCAACAATTATGCATTATGTCATTTTGGAACTAAGCATATCATCAATCCGAAAAACACATATAATTCCTGAACGCAAAAATAGTTATGTTTCAGATACATAAGTCAACACGTTTGCACAAAAGATATTGCTTGAATGAATTGATGTTAATCAACTTGGTTCATTAAATAGAGTTAATCAAGCGTCCTGTTAAAGTTACTAGGCAAGTAGCAACGACGACTTGCAGCATAAAAGTCACAATAAATCTAATCTAGTTAAATACCACACTATCACAAAGAAATATTTACGACTGGTATTACTGAATAAAGTTATATGACAGTAGTATATAATGTATGCATATTTTTGCTATCTGACTTAAAGCTCTTCATACGAAACACATACGAATGAGGACAAATTTGCATCGGGCCTCGTATATAAAACATGCCAACAACTCGTATTTCATCGTAAAACAGTCGATCACAGATAGAATAGTTCGTATCGCTACATACCAATCACATACGAAAGTAAGTGAGGTTTCGTATGAAAAACATACCAGATTTCTGTAAGCATACGAGAATCTCGTATCAAATGTTAGTTTCAAGTTGTATGTGAATTTGGTATATGTTTCTATGTAATTTTCGTATCCAGCGATTTACAATGTACATCATTCTATGAAAGTCTTCATTTTTTTGGCCTTGTTCCCTGAAGAAACTTGCTCTGGCTGCCGGACTATGCAGACTTCCAGGGGTTGTTCCTGCTATTTCAATAAATGTTCTACCCTTTTTCCAATAAGATCCTCATTGCTGTTTTGCTTCATATGAGTGACTGTGCATTACAAAGTCGTCAATGACAAGATGAAAAAGAAAGATGGATGGTCCGAATCGCTAGGGTCTTTCTGTTTCATATTTGCTTTTATACTGACATGTGATCGCATCTTCAATGGTGAGATTGTATCGAAAAAATGCACAAGCAGGCTTTCAAGCATGTCGATCAAAGGTAAAATCATCTTAAGTTATCATCTATCATCATCTCCTACGCCGTGCACATTCAGAACAATCTTAATTCAATCCTGAGATCTTGAATCTTGATCCATTTAAACATATTGTGCGAACATTTCGATCAAAGGCATCAGGTTAATATGCAGCGATGCATCGCTGCCCCCATAGCAGCAAAAATTAGAAGTCAAAGGAAAGAAGAGATCAATGCAACTTTGATGGGACCGCTCTCAAATTCGTACGATGACGAGAATGTCTGAAAATTGCACAAAAGAGTGCACATAAATGCTGAAAATTTAGTGACAAAAGATTGGATCTTTTGAAATAGGTCCCGTGTGAAAATGGGCTATGTCCCAGATTTGGCTATGACAGAATTTAACTGTGTGCCTTGAAAATATGGAATACTTTCGGATATCAAAAGTACGACAGTCAAATATAGAAAATACTGTACGTTCGAACTTTCGCCTTTTTGCCCTCTCGCCTTGTTAATAGAACTTATTAAAATGCATTCCTAGAGGCCAGCAGTGTATGCAAGCAGTGCACTATCTGCTTCAACAGTATTGAAATGATAACTTTAAATAGAAGAAGATTGCGAGCTAGCACTACTGAATAAAAATTGAAAGCAGACGCTAGAGAAATGATTTATACACTAAATAGTTTAAAACGAGAGCTTGATATTTACGAATGTAAGGCGAGTCTGTCAAAACATCAAACATGCATACGAGAGCAAAAGAGGTAAGATATTATATTGATTGATTCTCGCATTTTGTCAGTGTAGAACCCGCGCGTCTGTTTCAAAGTGCTTGATCTATATGTATAGGATGAATGCATATTTTTGACATGTAATACTGACTATAGGGAGCTTCACCAGGCCTATTGTTCAATTAAGTAAATTGTTTTTTCAAATAATTTACATTTCCCTATCATTGCTTGTATGAATTAAATTGGTTGAGGCCAACCTCCGGTAGATCATAAAGAAAAATAATAATACTATAGGCCTAACTAAAAACTGAGAGAAAAAAAATATAACTTACTACTGCGTTTTAAACAAAATTATAAATCTAACAACTTACTTATGACATTAGCGTCTAAAAAGGAGTGATTATAGAAATAACACCTGTGTGTCTGCTTAAATACTTCAAACTTTGTAACTTATCTAAATCCCAATCTGCTATCAGTCAAATACAATTACAAACAGACCTGTCATTTCTAATGCGGATAACTGGTCAACCACGTGTGGTGTTACGCAAATGCTTCAATCGAAGTGAGAAGATGAAGCTGAAGATAATGAAAAGTAAAGATTTTGATCCCTCCAAAGGACCGATCTGGCTTTCCCACAGATTACATGAAGTGCAACTAAAACAGATAATTGATACATGCTGTGTTAAAGTTGATGAAGACAAAAGCAATAGAGGTCATCAGCAGGAACTTGAGCAAGATTCACGTTTCGGCCCCTTAATTCCTGTACGTTCAAACTCGCTCAAGCGGGGCCCTGCTTTAAAGAAAGCAGCCTCGAAAGAAAAATCTCGGACATGTAGTCAGATACATTGACTACGCCATCGAGATGATTCGAACTGACTAAACTGGAAATATAGAAAAGGAACTTAAATAAAGTTCGGGCAGTTGTCCAAAAGTTGCTTAGCGGAGAAATAACCGTATTTCAATAAAGTCTCTCTGTGTTTGTGTAACTGCTTTTCAGCACTGCGCTTAAGATCAAAGCGATTATAACCTCTCGCAATGAGGGTGGTGGAGGTACGATTTATTTTTTCAATAAAATCGCTCTCATGTGTACAGATGCGAATATATCTCAAAACCTGTCCCGCGAAAACTTTGATACCTATTTTGTAAGGCATAGTGTTTTGAGGAAATGTTAAGAGCGTAACAGGAAAATTGAAGTTGTCAACCTTATGAAATACAGAGGTAACCGCTTCTGTATTAGTGATTTGCATTTTAATGTCTAAATATTCAATGTTGTTATCATTATCTCCACTTCTACTTGCCTCCAGACTTGGTGGATAAATTTTAGGAATTAAAGAAGCGAAATGTTTATAATTAATAATACACAGATCGTCTATACATCTAGAGGTATTCGATAGAAGTTTAGCTAGACCATACTTTTTACTTTTCATAAGATTAGACATGAAAATATATTCGCAGTGTAAAAGAAAAAGGTCTGCTAGCAAAGGGCTACAATTACCTCCCATCGGTATACCTTTTATCTGTCGAAAAACCTGTCCACCAAAAGTGATGTAAACTTCATGAATAATGAATTTAATAGCATCCTTAAAGTTATCTTTAGTAAAATCACTATAGCCTTGATACTTTTTACTAGCTAAAAAACATTATTCATAACCGATGCATAAGTATTTCCTATTCGAATCATTAAACACCAAATCTAGCAAGTCAGAAATGTGATGAATAACATCGTCATGATTCAAGTTAGTGTACAATGTGGAGAAGTCAAAAACTTGCACGTTATGTATATTGATGTTTTGAATCTTATTTAGGAATTCGATCGAAGATACTATACTCCAAAAACAGTTAATTCCGCTATTTTTATAGACAGTGTTACAATATTCCTTAAAGTAATTTCTTATAACGGTTAGGCCTTTATTAATCTTAGTCGAAAGTTGTTTAGTAGTGCATTGTTTAGCACCTGCTATGAAGCGAAATTTGTAAGGGTTTTTATGCAATTTAGGTATCCAATACAATCGAGGTAGTTTAAGATTATCTTTATTACAAATAGTATGAAAGGAATTACTAATGATCTCTTTATGATTTACAACTAAACTATTGATCTCTATGTTAACAGGTATGTATGTACTATTACCTATAGGAGTTAATGTCTTCAAATCAAATCGAAGTTCCTGTAATAAAACCAGAACATAGAATTTCTTGCAAATGAACGCATAATTGCTATTAGCCTTATCTACCGCAGTAATAATGAAGTTATCATGATAATAATGCAGTAACTTGCTAATTTTGCTAATAGAATTAATGTTACTATTACTCATTGTATTCTTGCTATTGTTACTGTTTTGGTTCTTGAGCTTATTATTATATAGTTTGTCTCGCACTAATTTTAAAATCTTATTTCTCCAATCCGAATAATCAGCTCTTAAAATTTTTTTGTGTTTCCTACACATCTTAGCCATGTGCTTATCGGTAGATTGGATATAGGGGAGATTAGATATAGGGTAGAGATTGGATATAGGGGAACTTCGGGGACGGAGGAATACATTTCAAAGTTCTCTTAAAATTTTCAGATCGATGTTCTATAACTTTTCTTGACAACATCTAATTGAAGTGGTGATGGGCATATTTCTCTGTAGAGGATGAATGAAAACATTTTCTCAAAATATCTCCAAATTTTGAATAATAAAGTTTTGTTCCGTCTTAACCTTACGCTAGACGAACGGGGATAGTTGAGGTACATACACAAGACATACTATAGGCTTATTGTCTGACCCAGGGTGGGTTGCGATGGTCAGCTAATCCGTCAAAACTATGACTGCAACTACATATTAAACGCGACATTCAGCTTCACAAAATAAGGTGAAAAGACTACAAAGCAGTGGCGGACACAATTAATCGAAAATCGCGCGATTCTAAATAGTTGTAGATTTTTTCAAATTCAGTCATTAGAAGTTTACTGTTAGTCTAGCAGACATGTTTTCTTAAATCTCTGGACCATTAGTTTCATTATAAATTCGATAATTCCATCAAAATCGAGACTATAGATACTTAGCCTATTTAGACATTGAAATTGTTTCTGCCCTATTGATTAATGCGATACCAAAACAAGAATGACAAAATTATTCAAAATAACAGAGACATCAACCATAGCAATAAATCAGCATTATAAATACACAACACGCATCATACCATAATACCATAGACATACTTACGCCTATGAAATAATAGAAACTATCTACACCCTATCACTTATGAATTCATTGAACATTATAGCAATGTTGATACGATGTCTATACGACATTGAAAATGTAGAGCGAGCGAAGCGAGTTCTACATTTTCAATAAGTATAGACGTGTATTAATGATAATTTGACCGCAAAAGGGCTTAAAATTAAACACTTTTTTTGCCAAATTCAAGTCTTTCAAAAATGAGAGAAGACCTTCAAGGCAACTGTTTTAAGCCAGGTAATGTGACACATGATACATTAGGTTGTAATCATGTCAATATCAGCTTTATAGCTCCATTTAGTCACCGCAAACGTTTCATTAGAACAAAAGCCAAATTTTTCTTTTAATGCATAAAATACTTAAATCGATCTATTTTGCAAACTTATGCTCCCAAGGTGATGATATTACACAGAAATGTAGCAAAGGTGACTCTCTTAATGATGAAAGTTAAAAGATGTCAATACGTTCAGTCGCTACATGTTGACATCAGGACAAATATCAACTAAAAAGTGCTTTTTTAATTAAAAGCATTCCTGTTATCAACATGAAAGCTCTGCTTGCAATACGTTTTGAATATATACTTAGATATTCATAGGCCACCGTAAGGGCCACGTCTATTTGATAGGCGTGTCATAAGTGCCTCTAGTTTATTGGCTACGTTGTAATTTTAAAATGTTTTAAGAAATATGACAAATATGCACCAAGTTTCTAATTATCACATAGATAATTTTTAGAAATTTGATGCCCCAAGCCAGATGCGCTACGATTTTCTGAGATCACTTTGAATTTTCATTTCATTGTGAGAAAAATAGCAATAAGTATCAAATATCTAGTCGTACAGGATTGAATATTTATTACAATGAAAAATGCTTAAAATTAAGCACTTTTCATAAACATGTAAATAGCCGCATATCACCTGCTTGTGAAACTCACACTGATTAACTTTATGTGATCAACACTATTATATATTAAGTTTTCATGTGCAGATACCCGGACAAGCAAATCCTCGATTCTATTTAGTCAGTGAATGAAAGCTTTCCAAAAGCTATATGCCCTGGAGATCATATATAGATCTCATATAGGTCTTGACGAAAGTATGATCAAATCTTTTCACAGAAACTCAATAGGGAAGGTGGAAATCATGCGAAAGCTTATAGACCAGTGCCTGCGAAATATAGGACATGTCTGGCGCTCGTACTGACATAGTTGTCCGAATCGAATTGAATGAAAACAAAGAGAAAATGAGAGAAAAGAATCACGTCTCTGAGTACGGTGTTACCACAGCAACGGCAGCCTACTTCGTTTGACGAAAGAAGTGGAAGGAGAGCAATCATTGCACATTTCTGGTTCGGATCTGTGAAATCTGTCGTTGAGCTTATAAAAGTTGGATTGTACTCAATCATGTTGGTAAAAAACGCTCATAAAAACTTTCCAAAACATCTTCTAAATGAGTCTCAGCTCGGTAGATGAGAATGGGTGGGATACACCGAACATAGACAAATGTTCCTTTTCAAGTTACAAGTTTTCGAGTTTTGCAAATGAAACAGTTTGTTCCGACATGTTCAACAATAGCTGGCAACCCAAGGAAAACGAAACATCACGGTGAAGTTTCAAGGCCTCAAATTGCTGAAGAATATCTGAAGTAGGCCTACGCATTATCAATCGATACCTTTAATCACTATTGAACAGGAGATGAAGGTCTAGACGATGTTGTAAGTACTCACTCGCCTCATCTCTGACAAGCTTGCGGGATTCTTGGATTTGTTTTCACTGATGCTCATCTTGCTTGTCGATCGTTCAAACCCAATCAATCAAATTTGCAACATGGACAATTCAAAATGGCATTGGCAAGCGGTCTTATCAGTAATGCAGAACTAAAAGCCAAAGCGAATCCGAGGCGGTCTGCTAATGTCTCAGCAAGAGACTCAAATATCCTAATTGAAAATTCTCATCGCCTACCTCTTTATCTTGCCCAAAACCTTGTTACATTTGTCGACGCGGATACCAGGAAAGTCATCGAATAACGACAGCATTCAAATGCCATTTCTGCAATGCTCCTATATGCAAACCCTCTTCAAAAAGTAAATGCTGGCTCAGGCATATAAACGATGGCGTTCCTCCGAAATCACAGCAAGAAGAAATCATCATCATAATCGATACCCGATCAGTGTCTATGAAAGACTTGAATGTAGTAGCCTACTACATGTAGTTGGTGTCATGTTTGGATAACCGTATGCTAAAAGATTCTAATCGACGCAAAGATATCCTTGTTACTTGAAAATGGTGTTTTTTTCAAAACTCCATTACTTGCATTTCCAACTGCTTGCATTTCAATAAGAAGATTGGTTGAAGTCATAATTACTTTCGAATAGAAACAGTTGCCATGTAATACCACTAGACATTATTGTTTATGTGATGATTGCCTAAATTTGAGCACTTTTATTAATGTTTGTTTAATTATGATTAATGTAATTTGAAATTTTTTCGTTAATACACATACTGTTTTAAACAAAACAGGAGTACTATTCCTTGTGATCTATACATTCGCCTTTTGCTACTTTAACAAAGTCATAGGTATTTTCAGTAGTGTAGGCCCTACTTCATATTTCCAATCTCTTAAAAACGTGTCATTTATTAAATGGGCATCCGCATTTGTGTTTTCGTAGTCCTATGCGAATTCTGTGAGCTCTTTCATTTTGGAGTCCAATCATGCTTGGACTTGATGGAACTGACTTAATTCAATCATATTTTGAGTAGGACATTTTTGTTTAGCTTCGTCTTGTGCTAAATTGTAGGAGTGAACAATTGTACCGTCTTCTTGCTCTATATTTGTTTCCACTGGGATCCATATATTGTAATTTTCCTTTTATGATACGTCGATTTTTGATCAATAAAAACAAGGAGTGCTCACTTATCTTTTCATCTAAAGATGAAAACTATGAATTACAAAACCGACCATCACCTGCATTGCAAATACTTATTTTCGATTTTCGACTTTTGTACCAGTATTTTTTATGGTTTGATTGATCCAGTTCTGTTTACCAAACAAAGTTCGAATGCGTGATATCTAGAATTATCATGTGGGTTTCGTCCTTTCAATTCTTTCTGCTTAATGTTTGGAATTTCATCGATCTGCAATGGTCTGCAATATAGATGATGTCGACAAAACATCGAGATCTCCTTTAACGACTTTCTTTAACATATCACTGACTTCCGAATTGTAAACCTGACTATGGATCTGAGAAAGTCTACGAAGATGTAATTCAACAATTTTTTCTTTGCTGAATCCTATGGTCTCTTCTTCGATCGATGAAGTATTGGTTTTTCAATTCATTTCCAAAATTTGTAGGAGTGATGGAATTATAGGCCGTCTTTACCAACAGTAGATTTGGTGTATATGACTAAAATAGGTAAATCATGACATGAATCATGGACTTCATTGGATATCTTGATGTTGTATACTATGTGACAACCCTGGACAACCATATCATGGATGTCCCTCACCATATCTATTCATTGGATCGGTAGGAAATTTAGAGCTCCCTAAGATATTAGAGCTCTAATATCTAGGAATAATGCATGATTTTGCAAGGCTTTCTATGTCCATAGATTAATAAGTTCCACGAAGCAGGTAATTATTTTCCTGGGTGGAAATTATTTTCCTGGTGCAGACTTCTATGAAAAAAGGCATGCATTACAACAGATAATGCATAGATTTCTTCGGTCATTATTCGTCATAATAACCTCGAGCCTTCGGCTCTCGGTAATTATAGCAATAATGACCGCAAATCTATGCATTATCTATTACGTAAATGCATTTCAAAGATTTATTGAAAATCAATGAAATTCTAGTTGTGCTATGTTACAATGCTCTAAGTCCCATCAAAACGATCCCATCAAATGTTTTTCCTGTGGTTGGGCACAAGATGGGCTACGAGATGGATTGCTTCTTTCCTCAATAATCGTCGTGCATCCATTTTAGAGATTGATTACGTATCGGAGGCCTTTGGTGTCAACCAAGGTTCACCTTTATCCCGTTGTTACATATAATTTTTGTTGGAAGCATACCACTACCAAACGGTCCTGTGAAAGGATATTCTGTGTATGCTGACGATGTTGCGTTGTGGGCTTCTGATGCAAATCCAGATCTGGCTTGGAATCAAATACTCCCGCATCTAAATGATCTGACAACATGGAGTAGCAAGTGGCGGCTTCATTTTTCACCGGCTAAAACGCAGATCGTGTGGTTCTCTAGACGCCCGAATCGCTGGTCCGATGAACAACTTGGGACAGTCCTTAGTGTGACCCTAGATCGCAAATTGCAATTTTCACCTCATATTGACCGAATAATTTCACGTGTCAGTCCTCAAATAATGATTCTGCGAAAGCTTATCCAGCCTAACCGCTGTATATCATCATGGATAGGTGTGTTTCTGTATAAGACTTTCGTCCGGTCATGTGTGCTTTACTCCGCACCCATTCTACAGATGGCATGTGAATTTTCTTGTCAGCGCCTTCTAACACTAGAACGCAAAGGCCTTCGAGCTACGTGCTCGTTTGGACACCAGAATCGACGCTCTTTATAAAAGAGCAACCATTGTCAGTCTCGGCAGAGAAATTTTCCGAAATGGTGCCAAATTCCTTCTCAAGCATACTCGTTGCAGAAATGAGAGACTCTTGAGGTCTTTTGTTGCTGAGGTCGATCAAGACAATGCTATAGCTCAGTTCGATCTACCTATGGAGTATCTGCTTGCCTTGCTTGCAAACTCCCAACAGACCGAGGTCAAATCATATCTTCGCGAGAACAACATCAATCGCATCAGTCCTCCTCGATATGGCCGAGTCTTCTGTCGTGCGAGAGTCCACCCTCCTGTTGTTTGGGGCGTCTATCCTTTCTCCTGAAACTAATTTTTTTCTATTACTCTACATAGTGACCTTTTTCACTCATGTAGCCTAACTGTTGCCGCTTTTAGCGAATCGCTGTCCTGAATGGGCATATATCTTTTGGTACATACTTAAAAGGAAATAAAAAGCTATCCATTACAGAGGAAATAATTACTACGAAAAGATTCAAATTTCTAGGTTATGTGGTCTAGATGGATGAAGGGCTTACAGAAAAAATCAATTATGTGCAATGTTAATTCCAGGTTTACGAGATTCAATAAAATACTTTTCAGCTGCCTTTCTTTCACAAACGTTCTTAAACCTTTCTTGCATTCTTTCACAATCAATATCTTAGCTTGTTGGTTTCATTTTATGCTCTACTTAAAATGTTGGTAAATCATTCTTTCCTTTTGGTTGAGATCTTCTAAAATCCGCTTTCGTGCATCGAATGTGCATCGACTTTCACCAACATAGAACATTTCACAATGAGTACAGGTGATCTCATATACCAAGTTCTTGTGGTTGCACATACCCCTATTTCCGCATAAGCAAATATTACTGCAAGGAACTCTCATTCTCTTTCTCAAAAGAACTGATAATGTAGGTGAGCCAATGAAGGTTGGTATGACTCTGACGTTTTCAATTTTCTGTTATTCGATTTTGATTTTTCGTGCCTGAGTTTCATTAATAAAAGCATTTGAATATATATTGTTGGCTTGTTTTGCCGTTATTGTTGATAATGTTGTTGTTCAGAGCAATAGTAGGGCTATTATGGGATAGATTGCGTAGATATTTGTTAATGAAATGATAAGGATAACCGTTGTTGGCGAAGCGAATCTTCATTAATCAAATGCTTTCACTTATTTCTTTGCTGGAAGAACAGTTTCTATCTATTCTCATGCATTCTGTCTTCAATAGATTGATCTTTCTTCTGAATGAAACATAGCTGCCCCAAGGAAGTAAATGACCACTATGCAATTCCTATGAATATAAAGATGTTTTAACCCTGTATTTGGCAAATTATGTTAGAGTGATCAGAAAAATTATTTTTTGACTTTAACTTGTTAAACATTGTCTATTTGAAGATAAAGTACCATTTGTTTTGCAATATCTCTTTTCTGATAGATTTTATAATTTGTTGCATATATGCAACATTGCCAAATAGAGGTACAAAAACGAAGATTTGTCTTATTTTGATAAACTGCTTTTAGATGTCATCTTTTGATAATTTATAGCATTATTGAATGCAAAACGTCCTAATTTCTGAAGAAATATTGATTATTTGCGTTACCAGTTGTTGATACGTATATATATATAGGCCTATATTTGGCCCTAATAAACTGTTAACTAAAAATCCAAATTATGCCCAATCAAAAAGTTGTGATTCATACTAGCATCATTTATTATCAAAAACGTCAGTTTGGATTTCTGGGAAGATTTAGCAGTGAAAGTCCTTGAAACAGTTCCTGTCTTTGTTCAAACATAGGCATATACCACATTTGGAACAGTAAATGTAGCTGTAACCGGACACGCATTGGCGGCAACGGTTTCTTTTGTCTCTCACTTCCGGCCAATGACTACGTTGATCCCGCCGTACTTCCGGAATAGGTTTAGCAATTGCTGGTTTCTTGCCACAAATAGGAGGTGGAGACAAGCTTCGTTTGATAGGGCGACCAACAGGACGATGGAGATCCACATCTTTCAAGCACAGCGATTGGGCCACCTGGAGAATAAACTTTCTAAGGCCGAACATTTCCTTCTTTGGCAGCTGCCTTTGGTCACAGTGACGGCGATATAATAGCCACCCATTTATCTTCGCTATATCGACGCAATGGAATATTAGCTTCAAATACCATCTTTTCTTAGGATTCATTTTCGTACGATACAAGGAAATCAGCATATCAGCTAGATCAACCCCTCCCATTGAGGAGTTATAATCAACTATCATGTCAGGACATGTGACGTCAACAAAGGCCTTGGTTTTCCCATCCCAACGACGAACGGTTTGTTTTGCATCGATTCCAGAGAAAGTTGAGCCGACCACAACACATTTGTTGTCATACCATTTCATGAGATGAATTCCACTGTTGAGATCCGTCTTGTAATCAAACGTACCTCTCCCTTGAGCTTTCAACTCTTTTTCTGAAGACAAAGGACAGCTCGCAATTCGATTTGTCCTGAAGGTCGCGGTTGCCAGTATTCCTTCTTCCTTCAGCCGACTCATGAGACCTAACGTGGAGAACCAATTATCAAATAGTATTCGATATCCTTTGTCTTGGAACTTCTTTCAACAATTTCATCACGATATCTTCTACTCCGCATTTATCCGTTCCAACACTATTCTTTCCAACATAGAGGAAGAAGTCGTAGATCATCCCTGATTTTCCGGCGCGGACGAAATTCTTGAATCCCCACTTGTGTATTTTCTTTGGCAGATGCTGCAGAATTCCACTTCTCTTCGTCTTAGCAGGAATCATTTGTTCATCTAGAGGATTGACATTGCTCCTGTTCCTGGTTAATACAACTCTGACGCGCAGCTTGAATAATTGGTTCGACTTTGAAAAATATACCTGAATATTCATTCTTGGTGGTATTATCGACAACATGCAAAGATCGACGAAGAGTTTGATACCGTTTTAGGGCCATGACATCAGCGATGGGACCATACCTAGTTTCGGAAGACCAATACATAGTATAACAAGGTTGGATTATGATTGACATGAGCATATTGATGCCGATGAATTGCTGCATCTCCTTGAAATTTGTTGCTATGCTCTTCCCGGCTTCCTGCATGCTGTACAAGTTTGTCTGCTCAACTAGCATAGTGATTATAGAATCCGGCCAGAAAATCTTGAAATACTCTGCAGGTGATGGACTTTCTTCTGGAGGAGAAGAGAAGGAATTTCCTTGGAATTCGATATTTCCCGGCACTGGTTCTCGTTTGCGCCATTTGAAAATCGGTCGCCCTCTTTCTTCATCTTCACTTTCATCGTGAATGTCGTCCATACCATCGTTCCTGAAAAAAAAGGCATATTTTTGAGTTCATATCACATAACGAAGTTCAATTTTGATTTAAAACATCATATTCATATACAGGTTGGATCAAATAGGAGTGAATTATAATGTATTCATAAGAATAGGCCTACAGACAGGGCTATGCCTAGCCAGTCGAAACATTGTGCTGATAATCTATACAATGCAGAAAATAAGAAAAAATGTCTTTTACTATCATTTTGTAAAAATTAAGTGTCAGAAATTATTTCGAGAACTAAATATGAACATGTAGGCTACAATGTACATACATGCAGTCGAGTAATAGTCCTCAATATATCAGAAAAATCTCATTTAAAATTGCAAAGTAACAACCGGATTGATTTCAAAGAATATTATAATAATATGACTGGATAGTTTCGGTATACATACCTTGCATTTTCATTGTCAGCATAATTGAATTCCTCAGTATGCGCCTCGTTTACAAGCTGATTTGGTGTGATATTTTCTGCATCTTCCTCAGCCTCATCATCAAGATCAGATATTTCCGAATCTGACGTAGGTTCCATAACGAGATTTACAACTTCTTCTATACGATAGCCACGATATCGTTTCCTCCTCTCTGGATTCATTCTGAAATCAATATAAAATAGAGATTAGATTGAACATTAGATCCAACCAACATTCAAAGCTTTTTTATACACTTCATCAACATTTTAAATCTATAATTAGGATTACTTTTGTGCTAGCTCATTTCTAGTTTTCTCTGACATTTTTTAATCTGTCTACAATTATGAATTCATGTAGCGTATCCATGGATTACTATGTACTAGAAATGATAGGAAAGAGAGAAATAAAAAGTAATCCATGACCTATTCCGTTACTTTTGGTGCAAATTTAATTTCAATTTCAAATCCAGACAGACAAAATATTTATTTCAAAGCATTGAAATATTTTAACTCATATGAACTTAACGACTTTTGATTAGTTATCTGTAATGGATAAGGACATAACAGGGTTATGAAACCACCAGAATGCTTGTCATGAATGGTGAACATTTTCCACTATAATTCACATGAATGTAAAATCTTAATTAAATGCGTGGCTGCTAATATATTTCCTAGAATAACCTCACTTGAATGCTGAATGCTGATAAATTCAACTCACCTTAGTCTTCCGGCGCAACGAATAATATGAAGACTCGATTGAATGATATACCGGCAATGAGGCTGACGTAAGTACTATAAATAGCAATCAATGATCCTCAAGTTAGCTTGCTATGACGATTCAATCATGAATGACGACACAGCTTTGCATGGTGTTTCGCAATTTTGATGCCGAAAGTCGTGGGAATGTTCATGATATTGACATAAAAATCACCCCCTATTTGACAATGTCGCATATATGCAACAAATGAATATCTTCAACCGCAGAATGAGAAAATGAGATTCTGCAGCTTTTCATCGAATAGATTATATGTAATAAGGTCTTTCTCAATATGTTTCATGAGCTAAATTGCTTTGTAAACCCGTCAGTAACATTGAAAAATATATAATGCCCTACTATAGAAGAAAAAAATATAGTGGTTATTTTTTTTTTGGAAACTGTGCAGTCGGAAACTATGCTTTAAGTCAATTGTTCAGATTTTTGCTGCAAAATTACTGTAAATCAAGGTAAGAATTATATTTAAGAGCGGTATTGACACTGAACTATCAATATTATTTTGTTATCCATAGTAAGTTTGATTTGTTGCATATATGCAACAGTGCCAAATAAAGGGTTAACAGAATTGTCTTCAACATTTACACATTTATCCAGAAATGGCAGATTGCAATTGGTAGGCAGTTCAAGAGTGAAAGAAATATGATGGTTAATGGCTTCACGTAAAATGTCATCCAATGGAGAGGTAGAAAACACAAATATGTCATCCATGTATCTTTTCCATAGGAGAGTATCTGTTTGATGATTGTCCAGCAATTTAGACTCTACGAAGTTCATATAACTTAGATGATAGCTAGAATGGGACTGAGATTATTACCCATCGATAATCCAAAGCACTGCTTGAAAAATGTGTTGCCATAGAAGATTATGTCAGAGGTAACTGCCAAGACTATCAGATCATGAAAATCATTCGAGCTTAATGAATTCAATTTCGTACAATCTTTGTGTATTTCGTAGAAGTTTGCTACGACTGAACACACATTATCATCAACGGATAATGGAATTGATCCGTAAAGACTTTTTTGACGTCAAATGATCCGAAATAGATGTTTTAATTTGATTACAAATTCACTGATGAAATAGATGCCAAAAAAAAGAACCAATGTCTTTCACATGTGCAGGGATGAAATCGAGTAAAAGTTTTAAGCGATCAGCAAGGAATCGAGACAAACTCGTACCCGGAGAGTCTGTTGTACTCACTAAAGAACGACCGGATAAGGGGTCTTCGTGATCCTTAAGTAAGATTGTTTACCGACTTGGGAGAGGATCAGAACATTTCAACACCTCTAAATTCTTTTTCAATTTTAGAGCAATATTTGAAAGTTTCTTGTTAAACTCTTTTTGTATTGTAACAGGAAGTTTGGCTGTGTGCAGCTGATACTTTTCTATGTGAGGTTCTGTTAAATTCTGCAAGCGAGATTTATCAATGGCTATCAATCGTTTTGTCTTGTCTGAAGGTAATATATTGATATCTGGAACTGACTTCAATTCCTTGATCGTTTTCATATCATTGGAAAACGGAATTCTACTGTTCTCAGTAATATGTTTTGTATCCTCTTGAATTGCCGCTAAAGTCATGGATAACGGTCTTGGAAGATCAACATTTGTGTCATGGTAGGGTCGATTTGCTGGATTGGTAAACTTCCACATGTCATCATCAGCAGTACTACATGTATCTGCAATTGGATGATTTTCAATTGATTTCAATTCATTAAATTGTTTTCGTAGAGAATCGAAGGATATGGATAATAATATTATTTTTCACTTTATTGTACCTGTTAGGATATGGAACATATGAAGGTCCTTTTTGTAGAAAGGATAATTGATAATCAGAGAGCTGATGATTGGATAAATTGCTAAAGGAATTCGAATTATTTGAAGAAGTGTCAGGAATTTCACTCATTTGTTGCGTCATTATTTCGTTATCTATCATGTTCACTGGTTTAGTTCTGTCGGAACGAATCGAAGTAGGAAACTTCGAATAGTAATAACTATTAATTCAAAGAAAAACATCGAACAGTGATCGAAAATCTGTTCTGCTTCCACTCACAAAGCATCAAGGCATCAATAAATTACTATTAAAATGACAACTAAATTTATCCCGGGATTCCGCGAGTAAAATCAGTTACACATAAATAATAAATCCAGCAAAAGGTCGAAGAAGCACTTAGTACTTTTTCCGATCTTTTACTCAATTGGCATAGCTTGTTGGGGTGCAATTCTCTGAATTATTTACCGTCGCACCATTGGAGTGTTTTTCCGAACGCGCCCCACTGAGGGAGCGAAATCCCCCCATACCGATCTCCCATACTATTGCACGAATTCTGCCAAACCACACATCAATCGAATATGCATAGAAAGTGGATTCAGACAAGCAGCGTCAGTTTTATTTATAAGGTCGTCTTTGAGCTGAGGTTAAGATCAAAGGTCAAAAACCGCCAATTTTTAATAAATTTCCATTAGATCACTATCTGGAAAAGAAAATGACAACAAAAACTAATAAACCATACACTAATCGAAAGATCTGATTAAGGTGGTTGATAAAACAATGATTATTAATCGCTCTGAGATTACATCATGATATCAGATGAGGTCAAAGGTCAAATAATTCAAACCTTTAGTTCAATTCAAATATCACTGAAATCGCACATTTTCGTATTTGGTTTCTGCAGGTGAAGAAACAACACAATTTGGTGACTTTTATGGAGACACTGAGGTTAAAAGCAATATGATTCTGAAAAATTTAAAACAATTACTGATCAGATGCAGAACTAAAATGTACAAAAATAATGAAAAATCCTATTTCAAATTTCAAGCATGCACACATAATAAGCAGATAATTCCAATTCAAAGATTTTGCATTTGTGAATATCTCTATTAATAGGAAGAATCCTGTATGCAATCTCAACTTATTTCATCAAGAATTAATGCCGCAATGTAAATTAGAAGTGAATATATACTGAAATCAGCCAGAAAATTCCAAATAATCAAATTTTAAAATAGCTCACGACAAAAGTATTGTGCCAGATTCTGTCAAAAGCTGCATAATACACTGAAAGTAGTCATTCAGGCGACGGTTAATGGCAAGATAACAATAAAACGATGATAATTAAGATAATAAAAGTAATACAATAATGGAGTTCTTATGAACTATCACAGCTTTGTGCCTGTTTCTTATAAACGCTCATTAGTAAGATCTTTACATTTCCGCGCTATTCGCATATCTTCCTTTGACTATTTAGCAGATGAACTGCAGTATTTTACAAGCGACTCTTGAAAGAAATGCGTATCCTGTTCATTTTATTAGTAAGTACAAATTAACTGAGCTTCCTTCTCCTTCGCCAGTTATTCAGACCGCTCAGAAGAAGAAGGCTACCATTCTATGGTGACCGTCAAGCCTCTTCTCTTCAGCGGAGTGTCCGGCGTTTGGTTGATCTTAATTACCCTGCAGCCAGTGTTGCTTTTCTATACCAAACCAGACGCATTCCAGTGCGCTCTCCTAAAGATCAGCTGCCTGATTCCTGCTCGTCTTCCATCATCTACCGACTTCTATGTGACTGCGGGTCAGTCTATTACGGTAGGACGAGCAGAGGTCTCGCCGTTCGATCTAAAGAACACATTACTAATTGTCTCATCAAATGTAAGTCGCCACAGTTCCTCTGCTATAGGACTCTGCTAAAGTCCTCTGCTATTGACTGTAATTGCGATCGTAGATATCTTCGTGACAAGTTTTTAAATTCTCTTTCACGCTAGAAATGACAGGTTATTACGCATTTCTGAAGCTTTGCATATTCGGTACTTCAAGCCAAATTTGTGTAAGCAAAGTGAGCTGCTACTTGGTATTCATCTACCGTGGTGAAGACAAATCTCCATTTTCACATGTATTTCTACTTCTCATTTGTCATCACTCATTTGCATTCTTTCTACCGAGCATGTTCTGTTGAGAAGACCGCGAAAGGCCTACAGAGCAATAAAGATTATGAATTCGGCTAGATGCGCGCTTTCATTTATCTACAAATAATACAAGAAAATATATTATTCATGAGGCGTTTCGAGATCTAATCACAGTAAACAATAGATTTGAATATACAAGGTCATCAGCCAACAAATTTATTTATTTAGTTTGCCAGTCACTCAGTCTCACTAAATTACTTAAAACATGCTACCATTGTTGTTCATTTAAAGTCTAACATATTAAGAAACAACAAATTTAATGTGACAATTATGCTTATCAAGAACAATTGAAATAGTTGAAATAGTTATTAATTTCTATGACGCAAATCACACACATTTAGTTCAACATATATTTTTAGAACAGACGAATTAACATTAAAAATATGTTCTGAAAGCTTCCTTGTCAGTTTGTCATGAGGACAAATGAAGCATAATTCATTGAAAATCATGCATAGTAGACCAGATTAGCGATTGAAAAAGTTAATTTGAATTGGTGTGGAAAAGCAGGCCATAGTTCAAGAGATTTATGTTGGATAGCCAACGCTGCATTCGCCACCAAAGCCACTAATCCATTGGCGTCTTCATATGTAAATTTGTCTTTACCGGAGGCTGCAGAAGACATCAGTGCTAAATTTTGACAATTATTTCACCCGTTCAAGTGACACCTCCATCGGCCGAATATGTGAGAAAATGCATGGGATCTTGTCATTATAGTTGATCAAGGACAACGGCAGTTATTCCCTCTTAATCCCAACAAAGCGTCTGGCAGTTACCAAGTTCCTACCAAAGTGCATAAAGCCGCAGCATATATGTGTTAGCAGGGCCTGTAGCGTGCTTGTTGAACATGTCAATTCAGCAGAGAAGATTTCCTAAACTATAGAAATTCAGTGATATTATTCCTCTACCCAAATCATTTAGCCCTACATATAAAAATTTGCGTCCAATATACAATCAGTTCCATCTAAGATAATAATAATAATAAGGCGTTCATTCTTTATCAATGAAGATCACAATCACAAAGTTAAGATAAGAATCAAGAAAAGGTCAAATTCACGATTCAAGTAAAAAAATGCGAATGCACAGCCATTTTCCTGAATTGTACATCAGGGGCGTGCGGTGAGTTTTCAGACAGGGTATTCACTATATTTTGAGCTGCATTTTGTAGAGCCGGGTCTCATACTATAGGCCCCCTATACTTTCCCTTACAGCTGAGTATGCATTAACTTCAATTTGTATGTAAAACCGATGTTAATTTTACATTCAAGATGAAGATGCTAATTATTGATCGGCCTACCTGAGAAACAATCGAGTTCAACATAAAATGCAATGTCAAACATCGGCAAACTACCTGTTTCTAAAGACTACAAAACTGCATGTATGTAATCAGACTTGTAAGTGTCGTCACTTTTATAAAGAAATGTATGAGAGACGGGTTAACACAGAAAGGGAATCTGTTATAGCTTCTGCTCTGGAGGGTTCATCGATATTCGGATATTGTAGTGCGTTCAAGCAATCACAGCATTGCAAGCATAATTGTAGGTCGACATCATCAATTAACGCTTGTTAAACTCTCGCCTCATAGTGGGATTTTTACGATCATTGTCTTCGCGTGAGAGAGTTGGCATTCTGATTTGACGTTGAACTAGCTCGAATTAAATTGGCAGCTGTGGACTGCTGTGAACACAGTTAGGCAGGTAAAACGAGATTCACCATCAAACGTCGCTTTCAGCCAGAGAGAGTTATCTTTCAGCCGACTCATCTCGGGAAGCTCAGAGAAAGCAATCAGCTGTGCTTCACAGAATTAGTTTTCAACAGTTGAAGGATAATTTGTGATTTTTTCGAGAAAACTAGTGGGTATTCAGTGAATACCCGCGTCTAATTACGGACCGCCCCTGTTGTACATCAAACAGCGTATGGGGAAATGAGTTCAAACGTCTTGCAGTTGAACATGGTGGTAAACGATAGTGACCAGAGGCTGGTAGCTTTGGATGAAGATCTTGGAAAAGTGATAGTCCGGCAGCCAGAACGAGTTTCTGCAGGGAACGAGGCCGAAAATGAGACTTTCATAGAATGATGTACACCCTATGCCTATTTCGAATCGGCACGTCTGCCGAGTTCTAGTGAGTTCCTCTCCTTGTCAGACAGGATCAAAGAAAACCACATGTGAATCCAATTGGACGCAGATTGCAGTTTTTGACTAGAACGAAATTTGGTATGTTTTCTCCAATTAAACAAAAAGTACTAAGTCCAGAGTCATAAACTTTTACATGGAATGTCTTCAGGTCATTTCCTATGATGTGCATGTGATATTATCAAGCTTCTGATCGGCGATGTATGCGAAAATTTGGTTGAATGTGGATAAAGTTGCTCAAAATGTTTGTGTTTGCCGACAATTGGAGGCTCGTCAAATCTAAATGTGTTTAGCTTTATAGACAGGGGTGCATCAAGATGAAGAGGAAATGACCTGAAGACACTCCCTGTCACAAATTATGACTCCGTGCTTAGTACTTTTCGTTTCATCAGAGAAAACATACAAAATTTCATTCTAGTCAAAAACTGCAATCTGCGTCCCATTGGATTGACATGTGTTTTTCTTTGATTTTGTCTGACAAGAAGAGGAGCTCGGCAGATACACCGATTCGAAGTAGGCATAGGGTGTACATCATTCTGTAAAAGTCTCCCTTTCGGCCTGGTTCCCTGCAGAAACTCGTTCTGGCTGCCGGACTATGAGCATTGTACTGAAGGGTTTCGGCGAATCGTTATTCGGAACAAGACTGAATTCCTCAACAAGGTGCGCACTAACTAAAGGGGGTGTCACACGATCCGATAAGTCGGACGGACTTATCTGTCCGACTTATCCGACAGACTTATCGGATGGGAAGAAAGGTGCCACACGATCCTACAAGTAGAACAGACTTGACGGTCCTACAAACTGATAAAACCTATGAGTAAGCGCTCCCTCGTAAATGAATCACATTGTGATCATGCCGTCGCTGCCACTCACGCCAAACTCACGCCATTATCACGTGCACGCGAGGTGACATGGGCGACCAATGAGATAATGGAGTGAAGGTCAAGTATGATGAAACTATTCAACTCGTTGAATATCGCCATCCTACCAACTCATCAGACTTCCTACATCCGATCATACCATGTCTGACCGTGTGACACCCCTTCCGATAAGTCCGACGGATAAGTCCGTCCGACTTATCGGATCGTGTGACACCCCCTTAACATGATCATTCAACTATGCGGTTAATTGCTCGATAAGGATAACGTTGCTGGGATTCAGGTCCTTGTTTTCGACTTTTCAAAGGTTTTCAATGTACATGTATGATGCCATTTTATGTCATTACCGCCCTTTGCAATTGACAATAAAGAATTATTATATATAATGAAAATTGAATCAAAACAATTCAAACTATCAATTTGCACGAGTGCTTTCTGGAATATATTTCCTTCTTCAGGTGCATAACAAACAGTGACATGTTCGAAAAATATGAATTACAATGTACATGCATGAATAGTAATCTGACAACGAAGAAACATGTATTCTGAATTTACAAGATTTTTTATAATTTTTTATACCTTTTATAAGATTTTTGATGATTATATAAATACACGTAAGAACAAAGAAAATGCTTTTTGAATATTTTTCATCCAACTCTCAATTGTGCATAATCTGTATTGTATATCTACATTTTACTTTTTCATATCGATTGATTCTTATTCCACGATATCTTACAGAATTTCAATGATATATTTCTGAATACATATTTCTTCGTTGTCAGTTTTCTATGCATGCATGTACAGTACATTGTAATTCATATTTTTCGAACATGTCACTATTTGGCATGAGTAGCAATCCCATGGCAAAAGGAAGGGCAGTGCCGTGCAGCGATGAGTCATCGCTGCTGACTCAGCACCCCTCTGGAAGGAAGTGGCCAAGGATGTGTTGGTGGTGATCGGACCGAGTGGAGGAAACCGTTCCCTCCCCCCCTCCTGTCAGACTTCCAACTTTGGTAGGAGTGATCGTAGAAAGTCGTGCCGTAGCTCATGTGAAAGCTGAGACTGAGTCAAATGCAGTCAAATGCTTGGTTTATAGTGAAGAGTGACTTTAATATGTCAGGAATCTCCGAAAAACGACAGAGCTAGAATGGGCAGGTTTTGGATGTTTTGGGATAAGAAAGGCCATATTTCAGGGTGAAGGAGTGCTCGGATGGACAAACCGAGGCAAGATTCGGACTCTACGTGACATTTCACATCGGTAGGGTGATTTTCAAGTCAATCGGAGAGAAAAAGTTCTGACTCCCCCCCCCCCACTCTGGACAGTGACTTCAATCTTGGCTTGTAGGGGTCGTAGAAAGTCATGCGATAGCCCATTTGAAAGCTAAGAGTCAGACAAGTTCACTGGACGAAACGGCTTGTCTCTACGTTCCTTCGTTTAGGTTTGACAACGAAATGTCGAGTTTTGAACATCTCCGAAAAAACGACAGAGTTAGAATTTTTAAAAAATGGGTCTAACTTTTGAACGCGACAGGGGTCGTGGGAGTGAAATAAAATTTTCGAATTTTTTATGTATCGAATTTTTTTGATTTTTGGTGATGAATAGCGAAAGATTGGAGGTGAGTAAAGGCGTCGGGTTTCCTTTAGTGGAAGCACCGCACTTTGTTCTCTAGGATCCTACATTTTCAGATCTGTGGAAGGCTTCATTTCGAAATGAGAGCTTGTTTAAAATCAAATTTTTACGCATTTTCCAAGATTTTGGATACTTTGAAAAAATGTTTTTTCAACTCGGCTTCTGGTGATTGGAGAACGCTGAGTGATGGCTTAAATGAAATGTGAGAGCGAGAAAACGTGACTGTCAAAATCTGAAGCCAATCGGAGATCTAGAACCAGAGATAGAAGCGTTTATAGTTTGGAAAAGAGAACAAAGGCTACATCAGCTGATGTACGAATCCTATATAAGCTGGGAATCGAATGAGAAATCTCATTAAGACGAGAGATTGTCAGAGGTACGTCGTCTCTCCGGAGCTCTGATGATAGCATCGAAAATTCCAAAATCACTAAGAAAATTTCATTGCTGATATCAGCTAAGGTGTCATCAGACTTATAGGTTAGCCAGGTGTCAAATACTTATAAACGGTGTATCTTCGATTCTAGTGCACCGATTGATTTGATTCGAATTGCATGTGATAGCTATTGATCAGACCTATATATACAGACTACTTATAGAATTTCATAAGTAGTACTAAATGTTGAAAAATTTGAATTTGCTATTTTTTGATGTTTTATAAGGTTTTCAAACCTTCTGATTTCAATAAAGACATTTATAAAGTTGTCAGAGGCGAGCTTCGGCTCGAGACTTGTTTCCTGATGTAAATAACTCCACCGATTTTCATGTCAAAATCGAAGTCCGAATACCAACACAGTGATATGACGCACGCTCTGTCCGCGGGAGGTTGGATTTGAGGGCCGAGGCCTTGGAGTCGGGATAAGATCCCCTTTGAGTAATGCCTGTAACGGATTCATCAGCTTAACTTGTCTATCCTCAAGTATTGAATGACAACTGAGTTGAATTTTAAAAATGATGATTAATGGATTCAAGAGCTTAACGCCTAGACGGTTGCTATCAAGTCACTGTGAAATCAGGCCTTTGTGAACTAACCCGTGAGGCTCGTTACCTCTAAAGTACAATTAGTAAAAAGTCGTCATGAAAAAATACTTTATTTGGTCTTTGATTTATGAACAGCCATCATTGAAACCAGTTTTACTAATAGCAATGACAATATGGTTTATTTTATTCAGAAGCAAATGATCGCCGTAACCATGAAAGTTGTCTATCCTAGAAATAATCCTACGCAGATGTCGTATATAAAACTCAGAAGCATCAGTAACATATTTTTGTCCGTAGGAACGAAATTGAAAGTCAACACTTTCCGCTTCTTCACCCTGTGGAAAATGAACGCAATTGACATTTGCAAATAAGTGAGCCTTGATGAGACTGTCTTTGAAATAAGATATCAACTCCGTAAATATTTCTCGTGTATAGTCTAAACATGTTTCCAATTCTGTCTCTTCCCTTTGAAACTCAAGGATGTTATCTTGTACCAAGCCTCCGAGGCTCTCTTGATGAAAACGAATCGAACAATCATGATGTTTCAATGTATTGACTTCAGGCGCCATTGTTCAGTCTATTGCTAAACATCATTTTTGCCTAAAACGATTTCAATAACGCGTTTCAAATGCGCGTGCGCACATCGGGAATTCTAGCTCGTCTGTGATTGGACGAGAAGTCTGATCCGTTCACCGCTTAGGAAAATCTTATAAAAGGAAGTGCACCAACTCTGCTCTTCACATTTATCTTTCACAAGGTGAGTGTCAGTGAGCTCCTGCTATCAGGTTGCTTTGACTTCCTATCAAGTTGAATAGTCTCTGGCTATCAAGAGATTCACTTCTGCTCATAAAGCATATCATCGCTGTAATACCTCCTTTGCTCGAGCGTTCATTTGGGACGGCGGGTACTGCCGTAGACGGATTGCGTTGCACGGGTTGTTCGTCGTTTGTTAGGCCGAAACCTCTGAAACGTTGCTCATTTTGGGCGTTCGACTTCATACTCAACGTGATGCTTTCTCTCGCCAGGTCAGAGTACTTCAGCCATTCGACAAAGGTTAGTCTTTATGATATGGAGTAGAGTGAAATGTAATTCATTAGATGTAACTTCAATGATTGTTCCATTCATAAAAGTTGACTAGGCAGATGAAACGATTCTCATCTTTCCTTTTCAGTGATTGAAGTTTATCCCTACAATTAATCATCTGCAATCGACTGTCCGTCATGGAATTTGCAAAAATTGAAAATTACCGCATATCTGCTAAGATGGAGAAGGCCACCATCGAGCAATGTAAGTATTTGTATCAATGATGAGGCTCACTGTCTCTATACTAGCATCATTAGGGTGGACATCCTATTTAAACGTAAATCAAGACCCATCAGCTTTCCTATTTTATTCATTTTTAAACAGAATCCAAATTTCATTGTGGCGCTCTGCTTATCTCTGCTCTCATTCTTTTTTCAGTGCATGAATGCATTTGTAATAGGGAACCCGTCCCCAAGGAGGAATTGGGGAAGCCTATGAGCAGCTTAGCAAGTGTAGGTATCTTTAAAATCTCAAGCTTAGACTGCTTCAGATCCTCTGTATCATCATTGTCTCAATCTCTAATCTCTTTTCCCTCTCCACCGATTTCGCTAAGATGAAGAAGTGGAAGGAAGCCGCGAGGCGGAAATACAGCGAGGAGTTTCCGGCCCTACCTTCCCGCCCGTCTACATCCGCTCAAGATCCGACTCCTTTATCGACCTCGGGCATTGTCATCGCCCCACCTCCACCGCCTGCTCCGCTACCTGCACCAGTCCATGCTCCTCGCTACCACGTCCCTCCGACTCCCAAGCCAAGGACCCTTCCACCTTCGGTTCGTGTCCCACTCCTACCTCCTCCTCGACCATCGGTGTTGCCGGAGATCAATTCATTAGATGGTAAGTAACCGTGATTAGGAAATAGGGGCTAAGTCTTAAATAAACCCCTTTCAAACTTGGAAATTATGGTCATGTTACTAATCTCTTTTTTTTCTCAACAGATCTGGCGACGGTCCTCCTGGACGGTGACGTTCCCTCCCGCCCCATCAGCATCCCCTCATCGCCACCACCTGCTGCAGCGAACGAACTCCCTCTCCTCTCCGTTCAGTTGGTGGAGAGACTGCTGGAGGAGCAAGAAATGGAGTTGGAGATCGATGAGGAGATGAAAATCGAGGAGGAAGGTATAATGGAGAGAGATGGAGCTTTGGCTCGACAGGTCAGCTGTACAGACTGTGGGCAAGTCTTCTCGAGGCCATTATGCCTTCAGCGACACCAGAATTCTCGCTGCCCAAAAGCGAGAGGAGGTCTGGAGAAGGCGCGCCGACCGATACCTCAACGGCCCAAGTGCGAAGGTTGTGGACGCACGTTCTACAACAGCACCAACTTACAACGTAACATCGAAGGCGAATCCAGTGGCAGTGTGAGGCAACCACCGACGACATCAGGTGAGAAGCATCCTTGTGACGTCACTGTGGAGACGTGAGCTGTTAATCATGCATGTTGGTTGGTTTGGTATTTGAGTGTATAATCGTAGCAGCACTCCATCTGTCATCTCCAGGGCATTTCATCTGACTCTGTTGAAGAGTGACTAATAGGTTTTTGCTCAAAGGCATGTTTTATCTCACTGCTCGTTTCAATAAGGTAGACAGTAACACGGAAGAGGCAGAATCCACTATGACCATCAGGATAGCCTCCTGTGTTGCTGATCTCATAGATGATGTAAACGAGTGGATAGAGAGACATGCTACCTATCTCGTCAGTAACTTAAATAAATTTAATGAAAGATATAGCGGTTTGGTTTTTGATGGGATCGAGAAAGTAGACATTAAAATCAATCTTTTCGAAAATTTACTAGGGAATGGTTGTTTCACCCTACCCAAAGCACTGGCTAGCAAAAGGCTGTCATCAATGTAGATTGTCGTCCCAGTGTTTCAAGCATGCCGTCCTTTCCATTCTTCACTACGATGATATAAGTATGCAACGTCAAGGAGTCACTCACTATCGTTAATGGGAGGATGAGCTTAAGCTTGACAGGCCAGATGTCAACACATTAGATTTTAAGGACATTACCCAATTTGAAAAATTGAATAACATTAAGATCGTCGTCCATCTCTGGGAAGACGGTCTGAAGGGCGTTAGGTATAATAATCGCCAAAGTAACTTCGACCGGGTTGTCAATCTCCTCCTAGTGTATAGCGACAACCACCCAGAATGGCATTATTGTGGCATTCCCAAAATTTCAAAGTTGTATCGCCACCAACAAAGTTATGATAACAAACATTATTACTGTGATCGCTGCACACGACGCTATAGGTCAAAACCATTTTTTGAACAACATTACGAGTGGTGCTCGCGGGGTAAACTTCAAATGGAACTTATGCCCAAAGATAAATTTTATAGGTATGAGGAAAACGCAATGAGCTCAGTCCCATATGCACCATCTATGCGGACATTGAATGTTACATTGAACAAGAAGATCAAACACATGAGCCAGCAGCCATTGCCTGTTATGAAGTAGGGCATCCATATCATAGGAATCAAAATAAAATGCATGTGTGGCAAGCCGAGGAGTGCGTTGAAAACTTCCTCAACTTTTTAGATAGGAAAGCCCGTTTTCATCAACGGTATGAAACGGAGCTGACTAGGAAACCCATGTGCTTCACAGAAGCTGATAAACTTCAATTTGATGGGACCACGGAATGTCCCCGCTGCTGTTCATCCTTTGATGATCAGCAACATAAGAAAGTGAGGGACCACTGCCATCTCAGTGGTAAATTTAGGTCTGCCTTAGGCCGTAGATGTAATATGAAACTTGGGCTCAAACGGCGAACGCTCCCGGTCATCTTTCATAACTTCAAATGTTATGATGCTCACATCATCATTCGCCATGGATTCGGTAAAATGAAATCCTGGTCTTCTAAAGTTATTGCACAAAGTAAGGGAAAATTTATGTGCATCACTGCCAAAGTACAAGTCGACAAAACCGCTGAGGGGAAGCCTGTCTTCTATGACATAAAGCTTCCAGATAGCTTTCAATTTATGTCTTCTTCCTTAGCCGCGTTGGCTAATAATTTAGAAACACTTCCCCTCACTCAACATTTAAAGAAAGACTATCCCAACATAAGTGAAAGTTTCATGCGACGGAAAGGGGTGTTTCCTTATAGTTATTTTAGTTCAATGGAGACATTGAAGGAGACATCCCTTCCGTCCATCGATAAATTTAAAAATGATTTGACGGGTGAAGACTCTTCGCCAGATGAATATAGGCATTCAGAGCAAGCATGGTTAGAATTTAGGTGTCGCATTTTTGGTGACTACATGCTTGCCTACTTAAAATTGGACGTCTATCTGTTGGCTGACGTGTTTGAGACTTTTAGGAAAGTCACATTAGAACAGGACACCCTAGAACCCGTCCATTTTGTTAGTCTACCGGGTCTGTCCTATCAGTCAGCCTTCAAGATGACGAAAGAGAGAATACATTTACTGCAAGATGCAGAAATGTACGTTATTTGAACGTGGTATTAGGGGTGGATTAACGTTTGTTAACAAACATGTTGTAAACAGCACCCAAGACATAGGATCGACCACGCATTTAATGTACATAGACCAAAATAATTTGTATGGGAGTGCATTATCCAAGCCTTTGCCACAGTCTGACTTCCAATGCGTAGAGCCCCATGACATTGAACACTTCTCCAGTCCAGCACGCATCATGGCACTGGAAGATGAGGCCGACATAGGTTATTTATTTGAAGTCGACCTCATCGACCAGAGTGTATTAAGAATAAGATAGTTGACTTTTCTCTCGCACCCGAATCTGGCATAGTAAGTCCAGATATGTTCTCTCCCTTTATCCCTTTATGGAAGAACACAATAAGCAATATGAGGCGGAAAATGACTTAAAATATAAACCCACTAGGAAGTTGTTGCTCACCCAATTGAACAAACAGTATTATATCGTGCACTATTCCATCCTTAAATTCAATCTAGGTATGGGGATCCAACTTGACAAAGTCCATCGTGCTATCCAGTTTAGGCAGAAGCCCTTTCTAAAACCGTATATAGAATTTAATAGTAAGAAACGCGCTGAATCCAAGAATCCTTCGAATAGGACTCCTTTAAATTTAAGAATAATGCCCTCTTTGGTAAAATCATGGAGGTTGTAAGAAAGCATTGACTATCGTATAGTGACTGATCCGGAAACTAGTGTGAACTGACTGTCAAGCCATGTCGCTCACCGCTGTTTTGTCACCATGATATCATTTCCGAAGACATCACTGGTTTTAAAATGTTAAAATCCAAAGTAGAACTCTGTAAACCTATTTATGTCGGTCAAGCTCTCTTGGATCACTGCAAATTAGAAATGTGCAAGCACTTTTACCACACTTTTAAGACTTGCCCACTGATCCAACATGTGGAATTAGTAGGAGGAGATACAGACAGCTTCTTCCTGGCTTTGACAACCACTAGCCAAGTCAACCAGGAAGACATTTTAAAATATTTAGCACCCAAGTTTGATAGTTCCAACTATCCCACTGACCATCCGCTTTACTCTACCACAAATAAAGCGAAGCTTGGCTGCTTCAAGGATGAGTGCGCCGGCAAAGAGATAGAGGAGATGATCTTGCTTCGCCCCAAGATGTACTCCATGAAGCTAAATTCCTCAGGGCTTTCCATTAAACGGGCGAAAGGCATCTCGAAGTCAATTGTTAGGATTATGACACATAGGGACTGTTGGGATGCTATAGATTCTCTTAAAATTAAAAAAGTGGAAATGACTATTTTCAAATCTCACTCGCATCAAGTCAGAACAACGGCGTTTAAGAAACAATTTCTCTCAGCTTGGGAAGATAAGCGATGCTGGATGAGTCATAATCACTCACTACCTTATGGCCATCCAGACACACATTTACCACCACCCAAGAGACAGAAACTTTCTCCTCCTCCGTCCGGCGATGTTTGACGATGAAATGCTTCCTCTCTGTTGTGGTTGATGTTTTGCTTTTCACTCCATGGCGTTCTCTATTGGATGTTGTGAGTGAGTATCTTGTAATATGCGTCCATATTCTGATCAGTTCGTATCATTGCTTGCATATCAAACTGTTTTCCTGACTTCGTTTTGTCCCTGTACAGTTTCCTACAATGACTTTGTTTTCTCCGGTGATGTGTACCATAAAAACTTTGTTTTCTGCTACCAACAGTATTGTATTACCTATGCGCGGTGCTATGGAAATCGGCTGTGATATTTACTAACACATCATGTACATACTGTATCGTTTTCCTTTCACATAAAGTTGGAGTTCAAATAAGTGGGACTCACTTGGTAATAATGTAATAAGCATTTCAGTGTTTGTAAGATAGGTTAAGTATAAAATAGAGTCACAAGCATTTCACTGTTTGTAAAGTTAGAAATAATGTCATAGACATTTCAGTGTTTGTAAAGTTAGAGATAAAGTTGTTGTTTGTAAAGTTTGAAGTAAAGCTATAACCATGTCACTGTTTGTAAAGTTAGAAATAATGTAATAGACATTTCAGTGTTTGTAAGATAGGTAAAGTATAAAATAAAGTCACAAGCATTTCACTGTTTTTGAAGTTAGAGATAAAGTTGTTGTTTGTAAAGTTTGAATTAATGTCAGAACCATTTCAGTGTTTGTAAGATAGATGAAGTATGAAATAAAGTCACAACCATTTCAGTGTTTATAAAGTTAGAAAGAAAGTCTTAACCATGTCAGTGTTTGTAAAGTTAGAAAGTCGAATTTTATCTTCCAGGTTTTGCGAAAACATGTCACTTTCCTGACTTGTTTCATCATTAAGTAATCATTCGCAAAAGTTTTTCTATCGGTAGGATAACATCGCCCTAAAGCATCTTTATTTATGTCAGGTTGATGACTTGCATGTCTATAAATAGCACTGACTCATCATAAAGCGATGAAACTTGTTGATGATCTTTTCACCGACAAGTGTGTGGGCATTATTTTATCATATCCATGGCGCCTCAAGTCAGACAGCGTGACCTTTTCACCGACAAGTGTGTGGAGTCATTTATTCATATCGATGGCGCCTCAAGTCAGACAGCGTGACCTTTTCACCGACAAGTGTGTGGGTGTCATTTATTCATATCGATGGCGCCCCAAGTCAGACAGCGTGACCTTCTCACTGGGATGACTCATTCAAAACACATCATGTGATTAACACGATTCTATTAACTGTGACTCAAACAGATTGCGCATTAAAGATTTAACAATGTCAGCTACTTTACTGATATCACGTAAACCGGTCATGATACAATGTCCGTTGTGAAACACTGCAATATGTACAGGATGCCACTTCCGAATCAGAGCAGCAGCAAAGAGTTCAGTTTCATAAAATATACAATGATTACTGGTTTTAATGTTTGCTAGATTCACTAACATCTTCAATTGAACAAACACTACTATATTCTTCAATGTCAGCGGACTGAGGCGTAGATGAGGCATGAGTGTTTGTATTTTCTTGACGACTTCATAACACATGGACTGCATCACGAAATGAGAAAGGTTTCCTAGGACTTCGATTTTGCCGCAGCAAAAGATTTGAAGATTTCGACCGTTGCTAATGCGAATGACCAACATTTGTGGACGACCGCGATGATACACTGAATCGGGAAAATGGGCGTACAACTGTTCTAAATCGATGTCTCCCGAGATTCATTTCGCGCATGGCGTTGATGATGCGGATGGGGGACATGATTCACAAATGACATGAGGGTTGAGTGAACCTCCCTTTTATAAGTTTCCCATGAGGGCTTTGGAATCACGATGTAACAGTGATCATTATGTAGAATCATCTCTTGAATGCGAATAAATACAATGCCTTCTCCTAAACTAATCACACGACAAGAGCTGGACAATACAGCGCGATGCAATCTTCGTACTTGAAAGCGTTCTAGAATTATCTGAAGTTGACGTTTCATATCATGAAATGTAACACACTGACTTTTCCATGACACATAGAGGCATGCTGATAATTTCCACATGATAATTATTCAAAACTTAGTGAAGAGCTTCCTCAATGCCTAAGAAAGAAGGAGAGTGGTGTTCATGTGTGGGATGGTGAGTGTAAATTTTTCTTTCTTGATAAGGTGGCCGTTAGGACTTGGTCTCATAAAAACCGATGGTGCGTTCCCAGTGTGTGTGGAGAGTGTTACTGTGGTTGATCATCATCAACATGGACATCATTTCTGAAGGTCATGAAGACAAGATAGGGATTCAACGTAAACAACCCTCCATCCGTCCGCGGACCCATGTAGATGGTTTGAATTTTAATTTCAAATGAGTAGAATCCTTTTCCCAAAATGGGGAGAGGTTTACCATCGAGTAAGTCAAATTCGTTGCCTTCCTTTTCATGTATGATGAGACAGTGGTTATCTATATGAACATATACTCACTGACATAAATAATGAAGCCAACTATCATTGACTTGAATGGAAGTTTGTTTCATTCTTTTCTATGGTTTGAGATGATATCTCGCTTTCTATGTATCACCATTGAACTCCATATGATAAGGGAAATGATATAGCACTATCAAATTTCAAAATTTGATATTGATCACAGTAACCGATAGAAGTTGAGCAGAATTACCACCTACTGCTAACCAGATTTGACTTATGAAATGGCGCACGATAACTTTACCAGAGGAATTTCAATTGGGATATGCGTTGTGGAAAAAGTTCTACAACTGTTGCGAAAGAATTGAAAACTTCAAGGGTCGTTATATGGAGGTGGTGGTGTCGTTGGAAAGCAGAAGGAAATGTGGAAAAGAAGAACGGATCAGGAAGACCAAGGGTATCATCCAGCGGACAGATGCACGCTTAGTTTTAGCTGCTAAAAGAAACAGATTTGTGTCCGTCCCGAAGCTAATTGTGTACTGGAAGGTTGCTGGGAACGTTGCCTGTAGCGTTCGAACTGCATATCGAAGATTGCGAGAAGCTGGTGTACAGTCTCGACGACCCGCTGTGAGAATTCTGCTGAGCCTGGAACATCGAAGGGGACGAGTGGCGTGGTGTCAAGGTCATCAGTCGTGGAGTGACAGTCAGTGGGAACGTGTGCTCTGGACTGATGAATCGAGGTTTACTCTCGATTTCAACGGTGGTCGGATCCGTGTTCATCGCTTGCCAAGTGAACGATTTGCTCCATGTTGCGTCAAAGAACACGACCGGTACGGCGGCGGTAGTGTCATGGTTTGGGCCGGTATCTGGCACAATGGAAAAACACCAGCAATCGTAGTGAAAGGAACATTGACAGGACAGCGATACGCCGACGAGATCATGACACCGGTCGTGGTTCCAGCAGTGACATCGAATCAATTGATTTTTCAGGATGACAACGCAAGGCCCCATCGCGCTTCAGTGGTCTCTAACAGGATAGCAAGCAGTGGAATCCCAATCTTGGAATGGCCCTCACGTTCTCCAGACCTCTCCTCCATCGAGCACTGCTGGGATGAACTTGGTCGCAGAGTGAGGGAGAGGTACAACCACCCACCAGTGTCTTTGAAGATGTTGGCCGACAGACTGATCGAGCAGTGGAACCTCTGAGACCTGGCATTCATCCAGTGACTGTGCTCATCCATGCCCTCACGCATCGATGCCTGTTTGGATGGTCGCGGTGGTCACACCCGTTTCTAACTTAAGTTGTTAAATTCATGAGTATCAAATTAAATGTTTTTGAGTAAAGCATTCGAGTTCTCCTTTTACAAACAACAAACAAACGTACAGTACAACCAAGTTTAAGTCATAAGTATTCATATCAGAACTTGTTTTTCTTCTTTTTGTCACTGAGTATACATGTATCTTCTTTCCATGATGGGAACTTGTGGCCGCTTCCCATTGTGTCAAACAATTTCTTTGAAAATGATGAGATTTTCTTTCAGGAATGTTTCAAGAGTATTGAATTGTAACCGTGTCCAATAGTCTAACGGTACACATACAGCGATACCATACTGTGATGAAATAACCTCAAGATAATCCATGCGATGACTAGGTTTTTTATGGTAACGACTTTCTAACTCTTATTTTTTGTTAACGACTATCTTTTGATTGAAAGCATTTTTACCCGATGCTGAAGTAAAGGAGTTCAGTGTACCCAGTGCGAGAGCAGAGGAGTTGATGGCTTCGAGCAACCGCATGGTTAGCGCAAGGACGGAAATGATTGCAATGAGCTCAGTCGTCCGTTTTATAACCACACCTAGCTCCAATCACATGCTTTTCCTTTTTCATGTTTTCCCTGTCTTTATTACGTGACAAAGAGTTATCACACGTGAACTTTTCACCGCGTGGGTGGAAGCCTTCCCTATTTATATACAATGACTGTCCTCTTACAAAGTCGTTCTAGTCCTCACAAAGACTTTAGTGACACGCCCCTTTTAGCGAACAAAGACCTATTAGTAACAAAGCAGAATGACTCATGTTGCTCTATAAACCATTGAAAAGGCGAATCTCAGTTAAAAGAAATCTTTATTGCATCTACACAACATGTTGACTCTCAAATAAAGTCGTTGATGTAAACACAGTCAGTTGAATCATGATATAATAATAATAAACGTTTATTTTCCAAAATCCTCAATAAGGGAAATCGTGAGGACCAAAATTGCAATAAAGTAAGTCATGCATAATCAGTTCAATAACAAAAGAAGACAACATGAAATCAGAAGAAAATTAGAAAAGCCACTGTTGTGTAAGCGAATCATAGTGATAATGAAGGATCTGTCTCTCATTGATGAGTTACATTCCGGCATACGGTAGGACTGAGAGTACGTGTTGATTGCTGGAGCCAAGTGTCTCAGTGGATGCTGCTCGTCACTGGTGATGGACGAGAATAATTTGGTGGCCAGAATCAATCGACGATAGTGCAGAGGAACAAAGTTCTCGTATGTGCAGCGCGATCCACAGATAATACGGTGAGCTCGGGATTGAACATTTTCTAGAGTGCCGACATGTTGTTGTCATAGGTTGGCGAAAAGAGGTGCTGAGTACTCTAATACGCTCCGAATTGATCCATTGTATACCAAAGTGAGGTCTTCAGGTGAAAGGAATGGCTTGAGTCTTCTCAAAATGGACAAACGCGTAGAAGCCGTTTTAGAAATACACTTCACATGAAGGGACCAGTTAAGAGATTGGTCAAGTAAAATCCCAAGAAACTTTAGCTTTTTTGCGCAGCAAATACGGGGAATGCTCAGATGGCCGTAACATTTTTTCTTAGTAGATGCTACAAATATTTGGCAGCATTTTTCTTCTTTTATAGACATGAGATTCTTATTGGTCCATTCGGAAATTGCGGTCATAGCTGCGAACAGGGGACTTGTGTCACTATTTCTCGATATTTGCCCAACAACAAGAAAATCGTCGGCATATTTCGTCAATAATGCGTCATTCAGTAATAGTATCAGGTCCGAGGTGAAGAAGCCAAATAAAAAAGGGCCGAATGAAGAGCCCTGAGGGACCCCACTCAAAACGTTGCGGATATTGCTGAAAGCGCTGTTCCATCTGATGCGTTGGGATCGATGAGATAGATAGTTAGAGATGAATGTTCGCATAAAACCATCGAATCCAGCTTCCGACATTTTTCTGATCAGTATGCTGTGTGAGAGCTTGTCGAATCCCTTCATTAGATCCAAAGAGAGAACATGGGAGGCTTCGATATTTTTTTGTAAACTATTGGATATGTAATTTTCAATGTTTATGAAGGCGTAAGTAGTGGAACTTTTCTTCCGGAAACCGAATTGAGAAGTCGAAAATCTTCTCGGGTATCGGTAGCAGGGAGATTGGGCGTATGTTGTTGATTTTATCTGGTTTAGACTTCGGGAAAGGAAGGGCGTCTGCGAGTTTCCAATGACGAGGTAATTCTGCTTCTTCTACGCATTTGTTGAAGATAATGGTTAATGGTCTTGACACAAAAATAGCATATTTGGACCATATTATCGATGGAATCTGATCCGAACCTGGGCTGGATTTGGGGTTTACCTGCAATAAGCGATCTTTCACATGATGTTCACTAAATTTGAACGGTGCAACGAAGTGATGTGGAGGAAAGTTTATGTGGTCATTGACGAACTCAGAAGTAACATTGTTATTGACTTCTTCCAATAGATCATGAATATTCTTTTCAGGATCACACTGCTGTAACCAGTCATTACCAGAACTTCGTTGGTTTGTAACTATCTTATGCAAGTCCCATATACTGTTGTTGGATAGAAAACTTCGACTCCAGTGAAGTTTGGCGGCATAGATCATTTTCTGGACTTTTTCTCTGTAGTGATAATACAGAGCCCAATTTTTGTTTCTATAAGCCTTGTAGCGCTTGTTCACATTGACTTTGATGACATTAGTTAACCACGGTTTTTCAGTGTTCTTCCTGATGACGAGATCAGTCCGCAGCGTGTTGATAGCATTGTTCAAGATGTTATAAAACAATTCACATGAATCATTCAAGTCAAGATATTGGAGCAAAGCATCCCAATCAAAGGAGGAAAGATATGCGCGAGCACGGATTAAATGGGATTCGTGAAAGTCAATAACTTTAATTGGAGTCGAGTGAAAGCAAATATTGTGCTTTGGTTTCAGCAATATCAAGTTATGGTCGCTCATGCCAAATGGTGGAAAGTATACAGGTGTTTTGTAGTGGTTTGCAAATTCATCGGGAATGAATATGAGGTCCAAGATATTGTCCATTCTAGTTGGATTCAACACAACATTCTCAACTCCAAAGGCAGTTTCGAAGTAAGATTGATCCACATGATTGAAATCACCGACAATAAAAACAGAAGATCGAGGTAATCGATTAAGAAAATCTTCCACAATAGAAATGAAATGTTGGCATAGAAGACGTTGCTTTTCGGCATTAAGGCTTGCACCATGCGGAAAATACACCACACAGAGGATATAAAGAAAATGTTGGTAGGATACTCGGAGAATCAGCAGTTCCATATCTTCGAACACGGAGTCACGATGAAGGATGTTGGCTGAGAAGAAAGATCGGACCCAACAAATGATATCTGCTCCTTTTCTCCCTGATCTACGGTCGGCGCGATGGATGGAATAATTGGTAAGTTTATCGTACTGTCACAGATAGAGTCATCACACCAGGATTCAGTGGCACAAATAAAGTCAGGTGAGTGCTGAGAAGTGAAAGTTATAACTTCGTCGATTTTATTATTAATGGAACGAGCGTTGAAGCAACATAGAGATAGCAAGACTGTCCAGTTTTGTCATAATGACGATCTATGAATGATTGTACCCTTCCGCAACACAACATCTTCACCTTCTCTCCTCCGCCGTTGAAATTCGTCAACCAACATTTTGTCCATTTCCATCTCCAGTCTTGTTAAATCATTACGAATATACACCCTGGAATTATACCTCCGGTTAAAATCTTTTAACTTCCATCCATTGGCCATCTTTCGACGCTTGTGCTCAAAACTCTTGAATTAAATTTTTATCGGTCTCGGTTTCAGTCCGAGTTTGCCAAGTCTGGTAAACGAAGATATGTGGTCTTCTTGAATGAATAGCGTTTTACAGAGATCGTCAATCTCTTGTTCTTCGTCGTTGTTATTAGCTTCATCGATTGAAGCCGACTCCTGGACGCCAAAAACCATCAGGTTATTTTTCTATTCTTGTCTATCTGCTTGTTCTTTCAATGTCTGATGTATCACTGTAACCATATCGGTTTTAATGTTCAGCTCAAGTTTTCTTTCAATGCACGTAATTCTTCTTCAATTTTTCCGAAACGAGCCATCAGATCATATACATTGATCGATTTACACGAGCAACATGCATATATCGGATTGTCCGAGGATATTGCAGCTTTCCCGACATTAGCCGGCACAGAGCAACATTCATTTCGGATATGATAGCCATGCTTGGACAAATGACACGAAATGGATTCGCTATCTATGACATTGTTGCAGGTGTGACAGACCAGTTTGATGATGGATTCGCTATTCTTCCGCGTGGATGACATTATTGGCAGAAAGCAGTAAGTGAGATGAAATCACAGGCAATCGTGAAAAAGTTGAAAAAATCACAAATCGTGTCGTAGGAAGCGAGAATCAAATTAAAGGTTCCACCAAATTACTAGTCGTAGAGTAAGGAGTCTGTTGATATAAAATCAAGACGCTTCACCAAATGATAACCAACAAACGAAGGATTGAATGTAAAGGCTTGACGGAGAGACAATTTGCTGCCGGCGCACACAACAACCGTGATTAACCGTGATTTTTTTTAACAGTGATTTTGTTAACAGTTTTGATTTTGATTAACAGTGATATACTTAACAACGTAAGCATTTCCTTCCATCGTCTCTTCCATTCTCTCCATAATTTTCTCCATATGTCGTGCATAAAATTGATCACTAAGAGTAATCCATTCTGAGCAATAGGATCCAAAACGAAGTGGTTTTTGCAAATCTTTCAACTCAATATAAGCAATGAGTCTACCCTTCACATCCTGAGATTGTAGACTCTCTATCAATCTTCTGAAGAGGTGAAGGCTTTCAATTGCCACTACTTTCATATCATTCATCTTTAAATGTAAGTTTCCAATCTTGCAAAAATCCATCGAATCCTTGTTGATCAAGAGTTAAATTACACATGTGGTTACTTAATGTACGATGCGTCATCATAAACGTTGTGATTATAGATTTCATATTGCTTCAATGACTTCCACTATGAATAAAACAGAAATAACAATCATGTTCCACTGTACGTTTATTCAACATCAATCAAAATTCACAAAGCAATCAGAGAGTAGTGAATACAATTCATGAAAAGATCATCACTTGTTCGCAAGGAGTAAAAACATGTTCTATGTACACCCATGCTGTTGACAATAATATAGATACAGTTCATAAACATCATAGAGACTACAATGCCAGCGTGGAGAGAGTTTTGCAATGTAGGTAGGTGGCTTTATTTCTAGTATTACAATGTGATGGTGGTCTGTAAAGATGATGCCTCTCACCAAAACATACAGCCACATCAAAAATCATTTCATCTCTAAACTTCTTTTGATCACAATGCATATTATAGTCTTGTCTTACACGATCTACCCAACATGGTAAATATAAGTTATCAATATGTAACTGAAGTGTTGTTGCTTCTCGTTCAGAATCATTTCTAATATTTTAACAATATGAAAACCTGACAGCCATCGTTTGAAATCACTTATCAAATACGCTTCATTCACAAATCCAATATGAATCAAAATAGAAGGATCAAGTCCATACACATGACGTCGTGACCATTCATTCGTCTTTGTGTGGAGGACAGTAGGCAAATCTATGACACACACCAACAACAGTTTGATCGCTTTCCCTCATTGCAATAGCACTCAACTCCTGCATTGGATTCCCCTCACTGTCTATGAAGATGACAACCTAGAATATCAAAAAGACGCGAGTAATGGGAAGAAGACCGTTCCAGGACACCGAAAAATTCAGAAAAATTGGTATTTTTAAAAACGACTAAATTCATGAATTTTGGTCATTTTTTCAGGTTATGAAGACCTAAATTCATAAATTTAGGCGTTTTTAAAAATACCCAATTTTTCAAATTTTTCAAAATCTCAAATTTGAGAATTACAATTTTTACCTTCAAAATCATGACCGTTCCAGGACACCGAAAATCATGAAAGTTAAGAATCTCAAATTTGTGATTATGACCATTTTACACCCTTAAAATCATGACCGTTCTAGGACACCGAAAAAAATCATAAAAGTTAAGAATCTCAAATTTGTGATTATGACCATTTTACACCCTTACAATCATGACCGTTCCAAGCCACAACATCAAAAAAAATGGTATTTTTCAAAACGTCTAAATTCATGAATTTTATCCATTTTTCAGGTTTTTAAAATATCAGTTAACTAAAATTATGTGTCTAAAAATATTTCTTTAATTTATTTTTCTTTTATTTCTTCATTATCATATGAACGTAGTTCTACTTTAATGTTCATTGAAAAAATGAATAAAGAAAAACACAAAGATAGAGTACGTTATATGAAAGATAAGGAATCTCAATTATTATTAAGATTAGAGCATTATAAAAAATTAAGAAAGAGATGGACTAAAGTTAAGAATGTAACACAAGGAATTGGCATATTCTTAATAATAAGTTTAGGTGTTTTAACAATTGTTATATCTTCAGGTGTTTTAGTAATTCCAGTAGTTGCTACTGCTTTAACAGGTACGGGTGTTTTTGCAACTTCACTTGTTACAATGTTAGATAAATCTTTAATAACTAAGAAACGAAAATCATTAAAAACTAAGCATTTACATATTAAAGAAGTCTATGACAAATTGCATTACTACTTTCAAAGAGTATGTGATGATAATGTTATTACGTTAGATGAGATTGAAAAATTTCATCAAATAGCTAATGAAGTAAATCAAATATCATTTCAATTACAGTCAGAAAAAGTTGATGACAAGAATAAACAGGATGGCAAAATTTCTAGTGATGGTAAAATTTCTAATGAAGAAAATGATAAAGTATTTTTAGAAGAACTAAAAACTTTAAGCGAAAATTTAAGCAAAACTTTATTAAACAAAACTTAAAACGAAAAGATGTCAGACAACAAAGCAATAAAAAAATAATTTGTTCAGTAAAATGTTTTTGCTGTATTCCAATGTTACCACAAAATTCAAATATTATATTTTAAAAATGGATAAAATTAGAGCTGATAATTTTAAAAGAATAAAACAATTAGAAGAGTTAATAAAACAAAGAAATATTATGAAAGAAAATCATCTTCAACATAGAATGATAAAAGCTGGTATTCAATCTGATATGTTTGAAAAAATGCAGCAAACCGAACAAGAAAAACTGATTTTGAAAAAACTATGAAACCATTTCAAAATCTTCAAAAAGAACTTGCAAATAATGATAAACAAATTGATATAACAGATCCAGAGCACAAAACTATATTAGATGACTATGGATTACTAGAATCAAACATTAATAAGAAATTACCAAAATCTATGCAATTTGAGCATTCTATTTCATTTATAGATGGAAAAACAATACCTAGATTTTATCTCGGACAAAAAGAAATATTTCCACAACCTTTTGAAGGTTTAATTTTTTCACCAGATAAATCTCCTTTTAGTTTAGATAGAAATTTTGTTGATCTTTTAAGAGGAGCAGATTTAAAAAATTATGCTGTAGGAGATCTCATAAAATATAAAGCTATGTTAGATAGAGTTGGTGCAGCAAAATCTCTTAGACGTCATAAACAATTAGAAAGTTTATTATCAACGGGAGTTAAAGTAGGGAAAGGTCTAAAAACAGAAACAACTGTATTTTTACAAGATGATCCACAAGAATTACTAAATAGATTAAATATTTTAATATCGGCAATAAAAGAAGGACATAATTCTAGTTTCAATGAAATTCATGCTATATTGAAAAGACTGTTAGAAAAGAAGATTCTGAATGAAGAGGATTTTTAATCCTCTTTTTAATATTTTTATAAAAAAATATCTATTTAAATTTTTTTAGTTGAAAAATGTCTTCGAGAGAATTATCATCAGTAGATTTTGACAAAATTAATTATCATTTAGAAAATTTAACAGAGATTTTGGGTTCATCAAAATTTAGTACGACGTTAAAAATTATAACAACTACTTCATCACACACTTGTAATTTAGAACCCATTCTACATTTAGAACAAAATAAAAATTATCAAATTGCATTGACTAGTTTCTCCACATTTAACACTATTCAAACCGTTATCAAAGATGTGAATGATCAATTTAGATATTCTACTGATAAAGGCAAAACGTGGAAAGTACTAACTTTTCTTCCTGGTTCTTACGAAGTTGAATCAATATCAAATGAAATTAAGAGACATTTAGGTATACCATTTAAAGATAAGAAACAATTACATTTTGCAGTTGAACCGGCAGTTAATAAATTTTCTCTTACTTTAGACGAAAATCATCAAGTTGATTTTAATCATGATAGATCATTGTCAAAACTAATAGGATTTAATAAACAAACCTATAGTCAAGATTATCATTTACGTTAGAAGATTCCTGAAATAACTGAAATAAATTCAATTGTTGTACATTGTGACATTATTGAAGGAGGATATATAAATGGTAAATTGTCAAATTTAATATTCAGTTTTCCAGCTTTTACTGTACCCATTGGTTATAGATTAAATGTATTTCCCCAAACATTAATATATTTCATTAATAATTCATACATTAATATATTCCAGAATCACTGATGAGAAAGGACAAGAAATAAATTTTGGAGGTGAAGAGATTATGATAGATCTTTTGGTTCGGGAGGTGTAAACTCCCACGCGAAGCTAGAGAAGTTTAATTTTCTTCTTATTATTATTCTTCTTCTTATTCTTCTTCTTTAAAAACAAAAAATTAAAAAATTAAAATTAAATTTTTTTATTAAAAAATGAGTGAAGTGCCCCCACTAAATAAAAAAAAACTCAAATTTAATCATCATCCAAATTTATCTAATAAAGTTTTGTCAGTTATTTGTGGAAGATCAGGATGTGGAAAACATATCCATTATTTAAAATTTTAACGACTCCAAATTTTTTGGATTATAACAATTTTATGATTTATACAACAACAGCAGAACAACCCGTCTATCAATTTTTAAAATATGGATTTGAAAATAATCTTAAAAAAACAGCAATTGCTTCATTATTCAAAGAATATGAAAAATCTGAAGATGAAGAAGAAATAAGTTCGTGGTGTGAAGAAGCAGCAAAAAATAATCAGTTAGTTGAATCCAATAAAAATAAGCATCTAAAGATGCAATTAATAGATGATAGTGGTAATATGCAAGATCCTAGTAAACTAGATAAAACAATGAAACATTGTGTAATTTTTGATGATTGTGTTAATGATAGAAATCAGTCAGTTCAAAGAAATTATTTCACAAGAGGTAGACATAATAACTGTAGTGTTTTTTATTTAACACAAAGTATGTATTCATTTAACGGAAGTGTTATTAGAAAGAATGCAAATATATTTATACTATTTGAAATAAATGCAAGAAACTTAAGTGATTTGTTAAGAGATTTATGCGTAAGAAATAAAGATGAATTTAAACAATCGTGTAACAATGCTTGGTCAAAAGATTATGGCTTCATTACAATTAATATTGATAAAAAAATTCATGATAGAGTTATAGAACATTTGTTTACTGAGTAATAGAAGATTTATAATAAATAATAAAATTTTTATTCTAGACTGATTTAAATAATAAAAAAAATTTTATTCTAGACTGATTTTAATAATAAAATTTTTATTCTAGACTGATTTAAATAATAAAAAAATTTTTTCTAGACTGATTTAAATAATAATAAATAAACTTTAAAAAGGTAATGTAGTTATTCCATCAGGTAAAATTTTTCTTTTATCATCAAATGGATCTAATGCTAATTTATGTTCTTCTTTTAAATACATTTTATGTTTCTTTGAATTAAGTCTATAATTACATGCTGTTTTTATTTCATTATTAAATAATACATTTTTATAATCTTGAAATGTTATTTGATTAGCCACTGATGCCTTTGAAATTCCTTTTAATGTTTTATGTATTTCAATGTCATTAGTTGTATTATAACAATAACATTTAGATTTTAAAAATATAGCTTCTGTTATGTACTCTTAATTTCCTTCTAGTTCATCTTTTACTTTACATAAATCAGAAGGATGAATGATATCTTTTATTTTATTAATTTCTTTATCAAGTGAAGAATTATACGGTATTGTTAATTCTAAGAAAACGGAATCGGTATCTGTAAAATGTATTTTTATAGTTTTCGCCATAAGCAGGTGCTAAATAAGCATATATAAATCCATACATAAATAGTTTAGCTAAATCTAGTATAGTGAATCCAATAAAATTAAACTTATCATGTTTTGCGCTGATTCGACGTAAATGTACAGCACATAGTTCATCGCTGAATCTAGTAGTTCTTTTACATGCAGGTTTCCTTGTTAAATTTTGAAACCTATTTCTACCATAAACTATTTCAATATTTTGTCTATTACACACATTTTCTAAAGTCTTACCATAAAATGCATTATTCATTAATTTGAAGAACACGTTTCCAAAATCATCTTTATTCCTTTTAGCTATTTTACGTTTTTCAATATTGAACTCTATATAATTTTTTAACCACCTAGATTTTCTATACTCTAGTTTTCGATGTATTTTAGTGAGAATCATTCCATGTTCTAAATACCAATCTAGCATTCTTCCTTCAACAACATACTTTCCTTTATTACCTTGTGTTAACATAAGTTTTTTTGTTGGTCTGTATTTCTCAGGAATTAAAGATTTTTGATAATCTGAAAAATCTTCTATATTGGGAATTTTGTTTTCGGGACAGAAAGGAAAATATTTTGTTGCGCCTTTTATATAATCAGGGTATACTAAATCAACTTCATATATATAACCAAAATTATAATTTCCATCATGTGTTTTTTGATAATCAAGAATTTTACACCATGACATTTCACCTGTTGGTAATTCTTGTATCATGCAAGAAGAATATAAGCTATTAAAATCATAATATAACAAATAGTTTTCTCTCATGATTTCATCAACTGCTGCTTGACTATCTTCATTTGATATAAGTCATTCTATATTTTGATTAAACATTTTTATAAACTGATCGCTTTCTTCTGGAGATAAAGGTTTCATTATTCCATAATCATCAGGATTTACTTATTTATTGTAACATTTGACATATCTATTACCTAAAACTGATGAAACACCACCTCTAATCCCAGATTCAAAAAATAATAATTTATCATATGTATTTTCTTTATAATGTTTAAGTGAAACACCAATATGTTTTAATCCTGCTAACCATGTTAAACCTGGTGTAGAATAACAATAACATGGATCTATTCCATAATATTCTAAACACATATCACGAAAGTTTTCAAAAAGATCAGTAAGAATTAATACATCTATCTGAAGATATTTCATTGTATAATCATACATTGTTCTACAATTTAACTCTCTCCAATTTTTTTCAGCTTCTACATAGTCTTCTGCAGATAATTGTGATTGTTTTAATGTTGATTTAAATTTATTTATTGGAGGAAGTTTTTGTTTTTTCATTATTTCATTTATTCTATTTATATCTCCAGTTATATATTCATATGGAAACATGCCTTTTAAAGGTTTTAAATTATATTTATTTAATATTTTACATTGTTCAGGTTTCAAAGTTTTTCCCATAACATCTAATGAATAAGGAGTAAAAAATCTAAATGCATCTAAAATTCTAATACAACCTAATTGCATTGAAAAATATTCTTCTTCTTGTTTACATAGTACATTTATTTGTTGTTGTTGTAATTTTTCAGATGAAAATAAATCTTTCATTATTAACTGGAAATCATATTTAGAACCATTATAGTAATATAAAGGAACAAAGTTATATTTGAATTTATTAGCATTAAGATTACAAGAATTATGTGCTGCACCTCTATATAATCCATTTAGATGATCATGATCTTTTACTTTATCAAGATATCTACCTCTGTCAGTTTTATAATTATTTGTAAATTCTTTTCCACAGTTAAAACATTTTATTTCATTAACAAAATTATTTTTTCTTTATCCGTTAATGGAAGCATTGGTATATTTGTTTCAAGCAATTGTGAAAAACGTCCTTGTAATTCTTCTACTTTCTTTTTAAACATTTCTGAACTATCTTCACCATAGTATTGATAATATTCTGATTTAAATAATTTAGGATAATTTGAATAAATGTACATTCCCCAACATAACGGTTTTTGTTCAAATAAATATTTTTCTTTACTTTGTTCAGGTGCACTTTTTTCATATTTACCATTATCAGAATTTTGTGTTATGTTATCATTATATGCTTCGAAATCACAATAAATAGTAAAGGGTACTTTATTTTTGCAATAATGTCTATTATATATTAGATAATCTTTTTTAGGAAAAGTATTTTCAACTGCTTCATCTTGTTGACAATTCTCCAAATGTCTATTCATTTCTTCTTTAGTTCTAAAGCTCGCCGCATGGTTAGCGCAAGGACGGAAATGATTGCAATGAGCTCAGTCGTCCGTTTTATAACCACACCTAGCTCCAATCACATGCTTTTCCTTTTTCATGTTTTCCCTGTCTTTGTTACGTGACAAAGAGTTATCACACGTAAACTTTTCACCGCGTGGGTGGAAGCCTTCCCTATTTATATACAATGACTGTCCTCTTACAAAGTCGTTCTAGTCCTCACAAAGACTTTAGTGACACGCCCCTTTTAGCGAACAAAGACCTATTAGTAACAAAACAGAATGACTCATGTTGCTCTATAAACCATTGAAAAGGCGAATCTCAGTTAAAAGAAATCTTTATTGCATCTACACAACATGTTGACTCTCAAATAAAGTCGTTGATGTAAACACAGTCAGTTGAATCATGATATAATAATAATAAACGTTTATTTTCCAAAATCCTCAATAATGGAAATCGTGAGGACCAAAATTGCAATAAAGTAAGTCATGCATAATCAGTTCAATAACAAAAGAAGACAACATGAAATCAGAAGAAAATTAGAAAAGCCACTGTTGTGTAAGCGAATCAAAGTGATAATGAAGGATCTGTCTCTCATTGATGAGTTACATTCCGGCATACGGTAGGACTGAGAGTACGTGGTGATTGCTGGAGCCAAGTGTCTCAGTGGATGGTGCTCGTCACTGGTGATGGACGAGAATAATTTGGAGGCCAGAATCAATCGACGATAGTGCAGAGGAACGAAGTTCTCGTATGTGCAGCGCGATCCACAGATAATACGGTGAGCTCGGGATTGAACATTTTCTAGAGTGCCGACATGTTGTTGTCATAGGTTGGCGAAAAGAGGTGCTGAGTACTCTAATACGCTCCGAATTGATCCATTGTATACCAAAGTGAGGTCTTCAGGTGAAAGGAATGGCTTGAGTCTTCTCAAAATGGACAAACGCGTAGAAGCCGTTTTAGAAATACACTTCACATGAAGGGACCAGTCAAGAGATTGGTCAAGTAAAATCCCAAGAAACTTTAGCTTTTTTGCGCAGCAAATACGGGGAATGCTCAGATGGCCGTAACATTTTTTCTTAGTAGATGCTACAAATATTTGGCAGCATTTTTCTTCTTTTATAGACATGAGATTTTTATTGGTCCATTCGGAAATTGCGGTCATAGCTGCGAACAGGGGACTTGTGTCACTATTTCTCGATATTTGCCCAACAACAAGAAAATCGTCGGCATATTTCGTCAATAATGCGTCATTCAGTAATAGTATCAGGTCCGAGGTGAAGAAGCCAAATAAAAAAGGGCCGAATGAAGAGCCATGAGGGACCCCACTCAAAACGTTGCGGATATTGCTGAAAGCGCTGTTCCATCTGATGCGTTGGGATCGATGAGATAGATAGTTAGAGATGAATGTTCGCATAAAGCCATCGAATCCAGCTTCCGACATTTTTCTGATCAGTATGCTGTGTGAGAGCTTGTCGAATCCCTTCATTAGATCCAAAGAGAGAACATGGCAGGCTTCGATATTTTTTTGTAAACTATTGGATATGTAATTTTCAATGTTTATGAGGGCGTAAGTAGTGGAACTTTTCTTCCGGAAACCGAATTGAGAAGTCGAAAATCTTCTCGGGTATCGGTAGCAGGGAGATTGGGCGTATGTTGTTGATTTTATCTGGTTTAGACTTCGGGAAAGGAAGGGCGTCTGCGAGTTTCCAATGACGAGGTAATTCTGCTTCTTCTACGCATTTGTTGAAGATAATGGTTAATGGTCTTGACACAAAAATAGCATATTTGGACCATATTATCGATGGAATCTGATCCGAACCTGGGCTGGATTTGGGGTTTACCTGCAATAAGCGATCTTTCACATGATGTTCACTAAATTTGAACGGTGCAACGAAGTGATGTGGAGGAAAGTTTATGTGGTCATTGACGAACTCAGAAGTAACATTGTTATTGACTTCTTCCAATAGATCATGAATATTCTTTTCAGGATCACACTGCTGTAACCAGTCATTACCAGAACTTCGTTGGTTTGTAACTATCTTATGCAAGTCCCATATACTGTTGTTGGATAGAAAACTTCGACTCCAGTGAAGTTTGGCGGCATAGATCATTTTCTGGACTTTTTCTCTGTAGTGATAATACAGAGCCCAATTTTTGTTTCTATAAGCCTTGTAGCGCTTGTTCACATTGACTTTGATGACATTAGTTAACCACGGTTTTTCAGTGTTCTTCCTGATGACGAGATCAGTCCGCAGCGTGTTGATAGCATTGTTCAAGATGTTATAAAACAATTCACATGAATCATTCAAGTCAAGATATTGGAGCAAAGCATCCCAATCAAAGGAGGAAAGATATGCGCGAGCACGGATTAAATGGGATTCGTGAAAGTCAATAACTTTAATTGGAGTCGAGTGAAAGCAAATATTGTGCTTTGGTTTCAGCAATATCAAGTTATGGTCGCTCATGCCAAATGGTGGAAAGTATACAGGTGTTTTGTAGTGGTTTGCAAATTCATCGGGAATGAATATGAGGTCCAAGATATTGTCCATTCTAGTTGGATTCAACACAACATTCTCAACTCCAAAGGCAGTTTCGAAGTAAGATTGATCCACATGATTGAAATCACCGACAATAAAAACAGAAGATCGAGGTAATCGATTAAGAAAATCTTCCACAATAGAAATGAAATGTTGGCATAGAAGACGTTGCTTTTCGGCATTAAGGCTTGCACCATGCGGAAAATACACCACACAGAGGATATAAAGAAAATGTTGGTAGGATACTCGGAGAATCAGCAGTTCCATATCTTCGAACACGGAGTCACGATGAAGGATGTTGGCTGAGAAGAAAGATCGGACCCAACAAATGATATCTGCTCCTTTTCTCCCTGATCTACGGTCGGCGCGATGGATGGAATAATTGGTAAGTTTATCGTACTGTCACAGATAGAGTCATCACACCAGGATTCAGTGGCACAAATAAAGTCAGGTGAGTGCTGAGAAGTGAAAGTTATAACTTTGTCGATTTTATTATTAATGGAACGAGCGTTGAAGAAACATAGAGATGGCAAGACTGTCCAGTTTTGTCATAATGACGATCTATGAATGATTTTACCCTTCCGCAACACAACATCTTCACTTTCTCTCCTCCGCCGTTGAAATTCGTCAACCAACATTTCGTCCATTTCCATCTCCAGTCTTGTTAAATCATTACGAATATACACCCTGGAATTATACCTCCGGTTAAAATCTTTTAACTTCCATCCATTGGCCATCGTTCGACGCTTGTGCTCAAAACTCTTGAATTAAATTTTTATCGGTCTCGGTTTCAGTCCGGGTTTGCCAAGTCTGGTATACGAAGATATGTGGTCTTCTTGAATGAATAGCGTTTTACAGAGATCGTCAATCTCTTGTTCTTCGTCGTTGTTATTAGCTTCATCGATTGAAGCCGACTCCTGGACGCCAAAAACCATCAGGTTATTTTTCTTTTCTTGTCTATCTGCTTGTTCTTTCAATGTCTGATGTATCACAGTTACCATATCGGTTTTAATGTTCAGCTCAAGTTTTCTTTCAATGCACGTAATTCTTCTTCAATTTTTCCGAAACGAGCCATCAGATCATATACATTGATCGATTTACACGAGCAACATGCATATATCGGATTGTCCGAGGATATTGCAGCTTTCCCGACATTAGCCGGCACAGAGCAACATTCATTTCGGATATGATAGCCATGCTTGCACAAATGACACGAAATGGATTCGCTATCTATGACATTGTTGCAGGTGTGACAGACCAGTTTGATGATGGATTCGCTATTCTTCCGCGTGGATGACATTATTGGCAGAAAGCAGTAAGTGAGATGAAATCACAGGCAATCGTGAAAAAGTTGAAAAAATCACAAATTGTGTCGTAGGAAGCGAGAATCAAATTAAAGGTTCCACCAAATTACTAGTCGTAGAGTAAGGAGTCTGTTGATATAAAAATCAAGACGCTTCACCAAATGATAACCAACAAACGAAGGATTGAATGTAAAGGCTTGACGGAGAGACAATTTGCTGCCGGCGCACACAACAACCGTGATTAACCGTGATTTTTTTTAACAGTGATTTTGTTAACAGTTTTGATTTTGATTAACAGTGATATATTTAACAACTTATGCATTTCCTTCCATCGTCTCTTCCATTCTCTCCATAATTTTCTCCATATGTCGTGCATAAAATTGATCACTAAGAGTAATCCATTCTGAGCAATAGGATCCAAAACGAAGTGGTTTTTGCAAATCTTTCAACTCAATATAAGCAATGAGTCTACCCTTCATATATTGAGATTGTAAACTCTCTATCAATCTTCTGAAGAGAGGAAGGCTTTCAGTTTTGCACTACTTTCATATCATTCATCTTTAAATGTAAGTTTCCAATCTTGTAAAAATCCATCGAATCCTTGTTGATCAAGAGTTAAATTACACATGTGGTTACTTAATGTACGATGCGTCATCATAAACGTTGTGAATATAGATTTCATATTGCTTCAATGACTTCCACAATGAATAAAACAGAAATAACAATCATGTTCCACTGTACGTTTATTCAACATCAATCAAAATTCACAAAGCAATCAGAGAGTAGTGAATACAATTCATGAAAAGATCATCACTCGTTCGCAAGGAGTAAAAACATGTTCTATGTACACCCATGCTGTTGACAATAATATAGATACAGTTTATAAACATCATAGAGACTACAATGCCAGCGTGGAGAGAGTTTTGCAATGTAGGTAGGTGGCTTTATTTCTAGTATTACAATGTGATGGTGGTCTGTAAAGTTGATGCCTCTCACCAAAACATGCAGCCACATCAAAAATCATTTCATCTCTAAACTTCTTTTGATCACAATGCATATTATAGTCTTGTCTTACACGATCTACCCAACATGGTAAATATAAGTTATCAATGTGTAACTGAAGTGTTGTTGCTTCTCGTTCAGAATCATTTCCTAATATTTTAACAATATGAAAACCTGACAGCCATCGTTTGAAATCACTTATCAAATACGCTTCATTCACAAATCCAATATGAATCAAAATAGAAGGATCAAGTCCATACACATGACGTCGTGACCATTCATTCGTCTTTGTGTGGAGGACAGTAGGCAAATCTATGACACACACCAACAACAGTTTGATCGCTTTCCCTCATTGCAATAGCACTCAACTCCTGCATTGGATTCCCCTCACTGTCTATGAAGATGACAACCTAGAATATCAAAAAGACGCGAGTAATGGGAAGAAGACCGTTCCAGGACACCGAAAAATTCAGAGAAATTGGTATTTTTAAAAACGACTAAATTCATGAATTTTGGTCATTTTTTCAGGTTATGAAGACCTAAATTCATAAATTTAGGCGTTTTTAAAAGTACCCAATTTTTCAAATTTTTCAAAATCTCAAATTTGAGAATTTCAATTTTTACCTTGAAAATCATGACCGTTCCAGGACACCGAAAATCATGAAAGTTAAGAATCTCAAATTTGTGAATTTGACCATTTTACACCCTTAAAATCATGACCGTTCTAGGACACCGAAAAAATCATAAAAGTTAAGAATCTCAAATTTGTGATTATGACCATTTTACACCCTTAAAATCATGACCGTTCCAAGCCACAACATCAAAAAAATTGGTATTTTCCAAAACGTCTAGATTCATGAATTTTATCCATTTTTCAGGTTTTTAAAATATGAGTTAACTAAAATTGTGTGTCTAAAAATATTTCTTTAAAAATGGAAGAAACAAAAGTGGAAGAAACCGCAAGAATATATCCTTCATTATCATATGAACGTAGTTCTACTTTAATGGACATTGAAAAAATGAATAAAGAAAAACACAAAGATAGAGTACGTTATATGAAAGATAAGGAATCTCAATTATTATTAAGATTAGAGCATTATAAAAAATTAAGAAAGAGATGGACTAAAGTTAAGAATGTAACACAAGGAATTGGCATATTCTTAATAATAAGTTTAGGTGTTTTAACAATTGTTATATCTTCAGGTGTTTTAGTAATTCCAGTAGTTGCTACTGCTTTAACAGGTACGGGTGTTTTTGCAACTTCACTTGTTACAATGTTAGATAAATCTTTAATAACTAAGAAACGAAAATCATTAAAAACTAAGCATTTACATATTAAAGAAGTCTATGACAAATTGCATTACTACTTTCAAAGAGTATGTGATGATAATGTTATTACGTTAGATGAGATTGGAAAATTTGATCAAATAGCTAATGAAGTAAATCAAATATCATTTCAATTACAGTCAGAAAAAGTTGATGACAAGAATAAACAGGATGGCAAAATTTCTAGTGATGGTAAAACTTGTATTGAGGAAACTGATAAAGTTTTTTTAGAAGAACTAAAAGCATCAAGCGAAACCTTCAGCAAAACTTTATTAAACAAAACTTAAAACGAAAAGATGTCAGACAACAAAGCAATAAAAAAATAATTTGTTCAGTAAAATGTTTTTGCTGTATTCCAATGTTACCACAAAATTCAAATATTATATTTTAAAAATGGATAAAATTAGAGCTGATAATTTTAAAAGAATAAAACAATTAGAAGAGTTAATAAAACAAAGAAATATTATGAAAGAAAATCATCTTCAACATAGAATGATAAAAGCTGGTATTCAATCTGATATGTTTGAAAAAATGCAGCAAACCGAGCAAGTAAAAACTGATTTTGGAAAACTATGAAACCATTTCAAAATCTTCAAAAAGAACTTGCAAATAATGATAAACAAATTGATATAACAGATCCAGAGCACAAAACTATATTAGATGACTATGGATTACTAGAATCAAACATTAATAAGAAATTACCAAAATCTATGCAGTTTGAACATTCTATTTCATTTATAGATGGAAAAAACAATACCTAGATTTTATCTCGGACAAAGAGAAATATTTCCACAACCTTTTGAAGGTTTAATTTTTTCACCAGATAAATCTCCTTTTAGTTTAGATAGAAATTTTGTTGATCTTTTAAGAGGAGCAGATTTAAAAAATTATGCTGTAGGAGATCTCATAAAATATAAAGCTATGTTAGATAGAGTTGGTGCAGCAAAATCTCTTAGACGTTATAAACAATTAAAAAATTTATTATCAACGGGAGTTAACGTAGGGAAAGGTTTTAAAACAGAAACAACTGTATTTTTACCAGATGATCCACAAGAATTACTAAATAGATTAAATATTTTAATATCGGCAATAAAAGAAGGACATAATTCTAGTTTCAATGAAATTCATGCTATATTAAAAAATGTCTTCGAGAGAAATATCATCAGTAGATTTTGACAAAATTAATTATCATTTAGAAAATTTAACAGAGATTTTGGGTTCATCAAAATTTAGTACGACGTTAAAAATTATAACAACTACTTCATCACACACTTGTAATTTAGAACCCATTCTACATTTAGAACAAAATAAAAATTATCAAATTGCATTGACTAGTTTCTCCACATTTAACACTATTCAAAACGTTATCAAAGATGTGAATGATCAATTTAGATATTCTACTGATAAAGGCAAAACGTGGAAAGTACTAACTTTTCTTCCTGGTTCTTACGAAGTTGAATCAATATCAAATGAAATTAAGAGACATTTAGGTATACCATTTAAAGATAAGAAACAATTACATTTTGCAGTTGAACCGGCAGTTAATAAATTTTCTCTTACTTTAGACGAAAATCATCAAGTTGATTTTAATCATGATAGATAATTGTCAAAACTATTAGGATTTAATAAACAAACCTATAGTCAAGGTTATCATTTAGGTTAGAAGATTCCTGAAATAACTGAAATAAATTCAATTGTTGTACATTGTGACATTATTGAAGGAGGATATATAAATGGTAAATTGTCAAATTTAAAATTCAGTTTTCCAGCTTTTACTGTACCCATTGGTTATAGATTAATTGTATTTCCCCAAACATTAATATATTTCCCTATTACAAGAAAAACTATTAACAACATTAACATTAGAATCACTGATGAGAAAGGACAAGAAATAAATTTTGGAGGTGAAGAGATTATGATAGATCTTTTGGTTCGGGAGGTATAAACTCCCACGCGAAGCTAGAGAAGTTTAATTTTCTTTTTCTTATTATTCTTCTTCTTATTCTTCTTCTTTAAAAACAAAAAATTAAAAAATTAAAATTAAAATTTTTTATTAAAAAATGAGTGAAGTGCCCCATTAAATAAAAAAAATTTAAATTTAATCATCATCCAAATGTATCTAATAAAGTTTTGTCAGTTATTTGTGGAAGATCAGGCTGTTGAAAAACGTATCTATTATTCAAAATTTTAACGACTCCAAATTTTTTGGATTATAACAATTTTATAATTTATACAACAACAGCAGAACAACCCGTCTATCAATTTTTAAAATATGGATTTGAAAATAATCTTAAAAAAACAGCAATTGCGTCATTATTCAAAGAATATGAAAAATCTGAATATGAAGAAGAAATAAGTTCGTGGTGTGAAGAAGCGGCAAAAAATAATCAGTTAGTTGAATCCAATAAAAATAAGCATCTAAAGATGCAATTAATAGATGATAGCGATAATATGCAAGATCCTAGTAGACTAGATAAAACAATGAAACATTGTGTAATTTTTGATGATTATGTTAATGATAGAAATCAGTCAGTTCAGAGAAATTATTTCACAAGAGGTAGACATAATAACTGTAGTGTTTTTTATTTAACACAAAGTATGTATTCATTTAACGGAAGTGTTATTAGAAAGAATGCAAATATATTTATACTATTTGAAATAAATGCAAGAAACTTAAGTGATTTGTTAAGAGATTTATGTATAAGAGATAAATATGAATTTAAACAATCGTGTAACAATGCTTGGTCAAAAGATTATGGCTTCATTACAATTAATATTGATAAAAAAATTAATGATAGAGTTATAGAACATTTGTTTACTGAGGAATAGAAGATTTGTTTACTGAGTAATAAATAATAAAATTTTTATTCTAGACTGATTTAAATAATAAAAGATTTTTTTCTAAACTGATTTAAATAATAATAAATAAACTTTAAAAAGGTAGAGTAGTTATTCCATCAAGTAAAATTTTTCTTTTATCATCAAATGGATCTAATGCTAATTTATGTTCTTCTTTCAAATACATTTTATGTTTCTTTGAATTAAGTCTATAATTACATGCTGTTTTTATTTCATTATTAAATAATATATTTTTATAGTCTTCTTCATTTTCTTCATTATTTAATTCTTTATTGTCTTCATTTAATTTTTGAATCGTTTCTATCTTATTTTGATATTTATGGTGATATTCTTGAAGTAACATTTTTAATTGTTGTTGATAATCTGTTTTACATTTTTGTAAACTTTTATTTAAATTTTGTAATTTTTGTTGATATTCTGAAGATAAAGATGAATAATCGGAATCATAATCATAATTATAATTACTTCCTTTATAATTATTATGATTAATCATTATTGGTGATAATGTTTTTATAATTTCAAATTTTTCAGTACATATTATATTTCCTTGGTAAAAAATATTATGATGCATGTAAATTCCTCTATCATTATATACTATTTCTGATTGACATAAATTTTTATTATTCAAATAAAATTTTTTTGAATCTGAGTAAAATGGATTAATTTTACCAATAGAAACATAATTCACATTTAATTCAAAAATATATACTTCTATTAAATTTTTATTCTTTTTATGAAACTTCATTAACCTATTATAATCATATGGAAATTCATCTAAACCATCAGAGAGATGAAATTCATTTATATATTCTTCTTTATTATAATGACTTAGTCTTTCTTTTTGATATTCTGCAGGATGTAAATGTGCTATAATACTCCACAGAAAACAATAATCATCTTCATTTTTTATGTTGATTATTTGTGGTGAAGTGAAAGGTAAAGGAACATAATTACCACCAGTATTATTTTTATATTCATCAAATACTATTTTCTTAGATAGTATTTTAACATATCTCCAACCAGATTCACGTAACTGGGCTTCAATTATACGATTTTCTAATTTATTTATCATCGATTCAAATATGGGATGTATATTATTTACATTATGAATTTCTTGTGAATTTGTAAAATGTCCTTGTATTATTTCTTCAGGAATTCCATCAGGTCCATTTTTTGTATAAAGTACTTGTACATTCATATAACATTTGAAAGATTTTCTAAATATATTATAAAAGTTTGTTAATACATTATAAATAGTTTCATCGGTTTCATTATGTTCAACAGATTCATTAAATAAATATATTATATCTGTTACGGGCGAAGCCCTAGAACCTTCGGTTCGTTCCGCTTCATCGGTTTTTTTAGTTTCATCAAATTCATCTATTTCGTTAAATTCATCAGTATCGCCAAATAAATATCTTCCATCTGGTGCGGGCGAAGCCCTGGAAGACATCTCCGATGTCCCGTGTACATGTTCATCTTCACTATTAAAAACTTTTTTATATTCCGAATGTGAATAATCATCAAATATTTTTTTAACTTTTATATCAGTAGGTAATGTTTCTAGATAGTTTTTATAATTATTTAATTTTAATATATTTCCTTCATCAACTCGATCTACATTTTGTAAATGCAATTTACTATTTAAATGAGATTGATAACTTCTTTTTGTTTGCAACTTTTTTTTACATAAGTTACAATAAAACTTGGTATTTTCGATTTTTTTATTTTTTAAAGAAAAAATTTGTGTTTTAATTTTAGATATAAACATTCTAATATCAAGGTCTTGAGAGTTATTTTATATTGTTATATATTTCACGTTCTTTAGTTGTTTTATCTTCCTTGTCACATTAAGTTTTATCACATCAAGTTTTATCATATTAAGTTTTATCATATAACGTTTTATCAAAAGATGATTTAAATTTATTTTCACTAACTATTGATTCTTCATCATCATCATAAATTGATTCTTCATCAACATCATAAATTACACTTTTTGGTATAGGATGCCATTCCCTGATAGGATGCCATTCCCTGATAGGAATATCTAATTCCAAATTATATTTATTATTTGATAATAATATAATAGAGAAAAATATTGGTCTTTGATCTCTTTTGGAAAATTTAATAACACCACCATAATCTGAATCATTTTTAGTTTTTATTAAAGATGATACAATTTTTAATTGATTAGATATAAATCCTAATTTAAATTTTGTAGACCCGACACATAGTTATCTAACAGCATCTTCAACTATTCCATCATTATTATTTTCAATTGTAAGAAAATGAAATTTAGATGAATTTTGATTATATGTAGTATTAGTATCATGTTGAGATATAAATTTTTCTTCACTTCAATTTTTATAATTACTAATATTTTTATAATCTTTTTTACCATTTACACCTTTTTCAGATGTTTCAGAATCATCATCTATATTATCATCATCATTATTATCATCATTATTATTGTAAGATTCTTTAAATTTATATTATCAGATTCCTTAAAATTATTTTGACTATGATTATGGTCATTGTTAATAGTGCAAGATGTTGTCCACATATAATTTTTTTCTTGTTGAGCTAAACCATTTATGTAAGATTTTAATAAATTAATATTTAAGTTTGAATATAATCCTATATAAGTATCATCATCATATCTTTGTGGCATTTCTGATGTTTCTTTTTCATAAATTGTATCTCTATAATAAACTTGGCAGAATAATTCTTCGTTATGTTTTTTACTTTCAATATGAATATTATATTGATTAAACTCATCAACAAATAATCTAATTTTTTCTTTTGAAAACAATTTTAATTTTTTAACTAATTCTCTAACATTAATATAATTGATAATTTTAGTTTCTATCCAATCAGTATTACTAATTGGTAACACTGCTCTAATAAAACCATAAATATTATTATCACCAATTATAACCATGTTTTCTTTATTTAATTCTACATAAGCAACATCATTATACTTACTTACAATATCCATAAATTTAATAAATGGATCCCCTGGGAAAATACAATAGTTAGTTTCTATAGAAGGTAAACCTTTAGTTTGTTCTTTAAATATTTCAGCTTGTAATTCAAACAAAATATTAACATCTATTTATGGATTATTATTATTATCAAAACATTTATTTTCAAATCCCGTTGATCTCGTCGAATAAGAAGAACAGGATGATACGGGCGAATATAATTTTTTTAAATTTGGTTTTTCCATTTTTTTATTTTTATTAGAAGAAATTTTATTTTTTCATTTTTTTCTCATTATATAAAAAAATTACTTTTTTATTGTTAAAAAATGATGTTACCAAATGTTGGTGGAGGGGCATATATCCCCAATAATCGTGAATCAGAAATAGAAATAGAAAATTATATCATGAAAACTGGAGACGTTTTATCTGGTCCATTGCATCTTCCTATTCTTCCGCAACAAAATACAGAGTCAACAAATAGACAATATGTTGATACACAAATCAATGACTTAAAAGAAAAATATATAAACGATGTTTTGGTTCCACTGATGAACGAATTAAAGTTGCTTAAACTTAATGACAAATCATTAAACGAAAAATTATTAAAACTTGATAAAAAGGATAGAGAGCTAGAAGCAAATAGCAAAACTTTTTAAAAAGATTTCAGAACAATCAAAAATTTTAATATTACTTTCTATAAAGTTAAAATCTGCAGTCATTAAAAATAAACATCAGATACAACTATTGAAAGAACAATTAGAAGATGAAATAGAAAAACTTCCTGAAAGAATTTAAAAAAAATTTAAAGCAGTTACAAACTACATTCCAAAAAAGTGTTGATGAATTAAGTTCTAAAATTACTCAACAAATGAAAAAGATGAATAGAATAATAAATGAAGTAAACTCGCTTAATCAAAAAGTTGATAAAATGAAAACTCTTAAAAATAATTTAGAAAATGAATTAAAGAAAAATTTACAAGAAAACTCTAAATAAAATAAAGAACAGTTAGATTCTGTTAAAAGACAACTAGATGTTCTTAAAGTTAAATTGAATGCTCTTAAAACGGCGTTGAAGATTAATCAGGAGAAAATGCAAGTTAATAGAAAGGAAATTAAAATACATCACACGCTGCTTGACGCAATAGATAAAGTGCAAAAGAAAAATAATAAAGTTATCACGAAGTTGTTGGACATTCACAAACGTAAATCTTAATAGAACCTTGTTCAGAGGCTTTAGCCGATCGGAACAAAGGTCCTCAGGTTACTAACCAATCGTAAATATTTTTCCCAAAAGTCAAATTTAATCCTAAAAAATGCCTATAATTTATAAACACAATCTTAAACATTTTGCTTCAAATAAAAAAAATTGCTCATGAACCATCTATGAAATCTGTTTACCATTATGACAATGTAGAAACAATTCAAAAAGAAGGGTCTGGCATCTTTTCTGGCATAGGAAGTATCGTTAACTTGATTAAAAATAATAAAGATTTGATTTCATCTGCTGCTAAAGGAGCAGCTGCTATAGGTAGTACAGCTAGTGCAATATCGAATGCTGTTAAGTCTCAAAACGAATTAAAACAACTAGAAACTATTCGTAAACTTAAGAATGATTCTGAAGAACTAGAAAAATTAAAAAAACTTTCAGAGGAAACAAAAAACAAAATTGCTAACATAGCTGTAGGGTCTGATGGTAAACACAAGAAGAAATCAGGCGTAGCCATAGAACCTACGGTTCGTTCAATTGAAGAAATAAGAGGTAATGGTGTTAACAGCAACCTTCGGTCTAACCAGCAAAGCTGTAGCGGAGCTGGTTTAGCAAAATTCTAAAATTATATTTTAGTAAAATTTTTTTAATTAAATTTTTTAATAAATTTTTTTCATAAATTTTTTTTAGTAAAACTTTTTCTATGTGTGAGAAAAAACAAAAAAGTCAAATTATTTTTTAAAAAATTTCTTCACTTATCGAAGATAAATTTAGATTAGACGATCCTCCGTTCGTCAGTTACAATCAAAAAAGGAATGACTATATAAGAATTGCTATGAATCCCGGATCATCCAGTAGAGTAAATACTGGAGGAGATTTAATCTTTGAAGTTGATAATCAGCAAAGTTATATATATCTACCTGATTCATTTTTACACTGTGAATATTCTTTATATAGTGATGCTAATTTTACAACACCATTACCAGATACTGATAATATTGCATTGGAGAATAATTTTTTTCCAAAATTATTTACACAAATGCGTTTAGATGTTGCAACTCAAAATATAGAAACAATAAGTGATTCTCCAGGTGTAACTGATTCAATGCTTAGATTTGTAACAATTGATGAAAATAATAAAAAGCATGAAATCGAAGGTTGGTTTCCTGATACTAATGATGGTATAATTGTTGATGATTTAACTCACACTGGAACAGATGCCGCAGGAATTGCGAAAGATGTAGAGAATATTGCAAATCAATTAAATAAAACAAACAATAGTGCATATAAAGAAAGACGTGAATTTAACAAGAAAAGTAAACAGACAGTAAATTGGTCATTGTCTCCATTATTCGGATATTTAGATTATGATAAAATATCAAATCAATTAAAATTTAAATTAATAATTCATCGCACAGCAAATAATGAATTAATCTTTTTTGGTAAGACTGGAAAAAAAGCATATTTAAAAATTGATAGACTTGAATGGTGGATTAAGCATATTACTCCTAGTTTAGAGGTTGAAACAGCTATTGCAAAAAGATTAAATACTAACAAACCAATTCCAGTACATTTTCTAAAGCGTACTGTAGTTCAGTAACTTTTTCCGAACAAAGTTTTAACTGGCAATTTACTAGAACTTCGAATACTCCAGGATATTTATTACTAACTTTTCAAGGAAATAATTCTCCAAGTTTTGATAAGATCAATAATCTTTTTCATATTAATACAATTCGAAGTTTACAAGTTGCTTAAAAACAAACCCGATATCCTATCGATCCATTAAGATTCGATGATATCAATAATCAATTTATGGAAGGATATGATGCTTATAGAAATCTTTGTATAGAATTTGGAGTTGAACCACAATTAACTCCTGGAGATTGGAGACATTTATATCCAATTTTATGTTTCGATTTAAGTGCACAATCTGAAGATGTTATCAAGACTGGTTGTGATGTAACAATTAATATTGAAAAAAATGATTCCACAACTTCATTGATGGCTTATGGTTTATTGTTAGAAGATGTAAAATATTCTATTGAAATTCTCAATGGAAAGATGGCTAGGATAGGTTAATTAAAATTTTTGTTAACTTAAAAATTTTGATAACTTAAAATTTTTTCATAACTAGAATAGATTAAAATTTTTTTCTATTAAAAAATTCTTAGGTTAAAATTTTTTCATAACTAGAATAGATTAAAATTTTTGATAACTTAAAATTTTTTTATTAAAAATGTCGCAAGCCAAAAATAATAATAATAACAATAAAACTGTTGAATTAAAATTACGCAACATTGTTGACAAAAATACACCTAAAACTATTACGATTAACAAAAAAAAGTATTACATAAGTAAACCAATGATAGAGAATACTCAATTACAAGAAGAAAAGAATGGTGGAATTCTCCCATCAATTCCTCTAATAATAGGTGGCATAGCAGCTGCAGGAAGTGTTGCAGGTGGGACAGCTGGTATTGTCCAAGCAGTAAATAAAAGTAAATCAGAGAAGGCAGCATTAGAAGAACAAAAACGACATAATAGAGAGTTAGAGAAAGTTGCTAGAGGGCAAGGAGTAGTAGATAATTTCATTAGTAAATTAAATTTAGTTGAGGAAGGAAAACGAGTTCTCAAAAACATTCTACATAATGTTGATGATTTAATTGAAATAAAAGAAATTAAAGATGGTTCTGGAATATATCTAAGTCCTAGTATGATAAGGTAATAACCTCAGGACCTTTGGTCCGATCGGCTAAAGCCTATGAACAAGGTTCGATTCGGTAAAACATTTATTTTACTTTATCTTTAAAAATTTTTTTATCTTTAAAAATGGATTCCGCAAATTCTACAAATTCCGAAAATTTAATTAAATTAAAAATTTCTGATTTAGATTTATTGAATTATCTATTAAACAAAAATAAAAACTCAAATTGTAAAATTTATGAAGGTAACGACATACAAAAAAAATTAGAAAACTTTCCTGGATTTATTTGGAGTAAATATTCAAAAGAAAAATATCTTCCTGGTCATTCATGTACCGGTCCAGGAACTCGATTAGATATAAGACTAGATGAGAATAATAATCCAAAACCAGGTGAAGAACCAATAAACAGAGTAGATGAAGCAGCTTACAGACATGATTTAGCTTATCGAAATCATGACCTAAGTTCTCGACATGTAGCTGATAAGAAGATGATTCAAGAATTAGATAGTATTCAAAATCCTACATTTAGAGAAAAAATTGAAAGAATGTTTGTTAAGAAAGCTTTACAAGCAAAAATATTATTCGGTCTGGGTTTAGACAAAACTCATAACACTGAAACTTATGCCTCCGAAATTCATAAAGAATATAGAAAGCCTAAATATTTATTGAAAGTAAAAGTATTTAATAAAGATGATTTTTCGAGTGCTGATGATGCATGATATGAATATGCATATGCCGAATGATTCTGATTATAAATACGCATTGACCGTTATAGATTTATATACACGATGCGCTTGGGTAAAGCCTTTAAAAAATAAAAGTGGTCTGTCAGTTAAATATGCGTTTGAAGAAATCTTTAAAGAAAGTAAGAGAAAGCCAAGGAAATTGTTTGTTGATAAAGGGTCTGAGTTTTACAATCGAAATGTTAGGCCACTATTTGAAACTGTTTATTCAACTGAAAATGCAGGAAAGGCTGTAGTAATAGACCGATTTAATAGATCATTAAAAAATATATTATTCAAGAAATTTACAGAACAAGGAAATCAGAAATGGTTGAAGATACTACCAGGAATTGTTGAGGATTACAACAATAAAATTCATTCAGGTATTGAAGAAACTCCAAAGAAGGCTTCTCATGATCCTGATTTAATACGAAAGAAAATATTCGAAAATAATTATTCGAATGAGAGCAATCCGAATTTGCAGAAACTTAAGCCGAAATTTAAGATTGGAGATAGAGTTAGAATATTTAAGTATGAGAATAAATTTGAAAAAGGCTTTGTTGGCTATTGGACTAAAGAAATATTTGAAGTTTGTAAAATAAATCAAACTTATCAAATTACTTACGAAATCAAAGATTTAGATGATGAAGATATCAGAGGCCGATTTTATCAAAATGAATTACAACGAAGCGAGCTTTAACCTTTAGGTGGCGCTTTAGCTAGCTAGCTTCGCTTGATTTTTAATTATCATTATTATTATTCAATTCTAACATAATACCAAGAAATGGTACTCCTTTTTGTAATTTAAATAAAACGTAAAGACATAATTGCCCATAATAAGTGGTTCCCGGTTTTTGAATTTGAAATGTATTATAAGGTCCATTTCCAAGTAATTCTTTGACTTCATTTGTTGGAGGCAATCCATAAGAGTCGAACCAATAGTTCTCAGCCTCCGGGCGGTCAAAATAGTAATGATCTCCATTTATATTTCTTTGACCCGCTGACCAATGTGCTCCTTTTTGATCAGATGTGTGAAGATTTGCTATGAAATTTATAAACGGCTTATTTTTTAGGAATTCTAATTCGTCTCTCATTAGGATATGAAAATTCTTTATTCCCAATTGATTAGCAATTTTCTTTATGTCGAAATTTGTAGTGTTCCATATAATTTTCGGAACTCAGTAATGCTAGACATTTTATAATAAAAATATTTCTTTTAAGGACCCCTAGAAGTCAGAAGGGGGGTATTGATTTAAAACTGTCTGATAATGATGACTTTCCTTACTACTTATTCGATTTTGAAATGATTTAATTTAATCTAAATTAAAAATTACACTGCTCAACAGATTTCCTTTTTTCATAAACTTCTCAAAATGAATTAGAGAAAAACTGAGTTTTAGATAGTTCTTGAATCACTGCTTGCTTGCTTTTCAGATGTAGTTGTCCACAAAATCATTTGTCTTGAACGGCTTGCAATTGTGATGTCTCTTCATCTTGAGTTGATGATGTTCCTGGTTCAAGATTTAAAACAATTTGACTTATTTTCATTGTCTTATTATAATAATCCGTTTCAAGCGTGGAGATTTGTTATGAAGTTCAAAGGAATCGGTTTATTAGCAGAGCTAGTTCTTCGCACATCTTTTATCCATTGTAATTCGTCTCTCATCAATATGTGAAAATTATTTATCCCCAATTGATTACCAATTTTCTTTAGATCAAAATTCGTTGTTGTTTGCTTACCGTATTGTTTTAAGAACTCAGTCATGTTATTAACCTGAGGTCATATATCACCTATATTACTCAATATAACTGTCGGATTTTCATCATTCATTTTAAATGAAATAAATTCCAATAACTGCGATAATGTCTACTTCTTGTACAGAAAAATAAAAACAACGGCAGTGTATTTTGCATCAAATATAATAATACAACAATCAATCTTATCACACAATTGTACAATGGCAGTCTCATGGCAGTAGACGAGAGAACAAAAGAAAATTTAATTACATTTCAAAATAATCCGAAATGCGTTACTACTTATAAAGAAGTCTTCATAAATATGTATGCATCAAATATGTATGTACATTGCACATATCTTAAAAAGTGAAACAACACAGTTATGTTCATTCATCTTGGGCACCAAACCTCATTTCTTCTATAGTTGTCGTTTGATTCAATTTTTCTATATAAATTTTGATTTCCTTAAAATGTTTTCTAACAAAACTAATGGGCATTGATGAATCTAAAAATAATACGTGTGGTAGAATTAGATCTGATAAGTTCATCAAGAAATAACAATAACTTACGTTATAGGAAATTCTAAATAGTTCCAAGTTTGCCACAAATCTGTTTTTTTATTGTCACTCAATTCCAGAATTCTTTTAAACCCATAACCTTGATAAGCAGCACTTCTCAGCAACGACTCATGGTGTACTTTATCACTTGCAATCAGTTTTGAAATCATAGTAGCACTATCCTCGATGGTAATGAAATGTTCTTTTGCAACATTGAACTGAGGAATTGTAGTAGTCGTCAGATACTTTTCTATTTTTGCTGTAATATCCTCCACTTGTTTTTGAGAGTCCACCTTTTTGTTCTTCTTTCTCGATTCAATTTCCACCTTCCACTCTTCAAAATATTTATTCGCAGTTTCCTTGTGCTCTTCTTTAATTAAGTTTAGTAAAATCGGCATGTAAAACGAAAAAGCTTCCGCGGCAGTACGTTTTGGCATTTTGCAATGAAGAAAGAAAACAGTCACTAGTTATGATTAATGAAATTGTAAAATGAAGTCTTACTTCCTACATGCTGCAATATATTCCACGTCGTTTTAATCTTTAATACGGGTAACAGCTGCTTGTTCTGTAATTCAATGGTTCAGGAATGCCAGAAGCAACTGCATTTATGTCATGTATGCGGGTATCAGCTGTTCCCTACAATTGGGAGGTTCATCAGAGTGCAAAGCAGTAACAATAACAGGCATTGTAAGAGATTGTGTTACATTCTCAAAGAAATATTATTAGACACATAACTTTAGTTATCTCATATTTTAGAAACCTGAAAAATGGATAAAATTCATGAATTTAGACGTTTTTAAAAATGCCAATTTTTTTCATGTTGTTGTTTGGAACGGTCATGATTTTAAAAGGGTGAAAATTGTAATTCTCAAATTTTGAGTTTCTGAACTTTTATGATTTTCGGTGTCCTGGACCGGTCATGATTTTAAGGGTGTAAAATGGTCAAATTCACAAATTTGAGATTCTTAACTTTTATGATTTTTTCGGTGTCCTGGAACGGTCATGATTTTCAAGGTAAAAATTGTAATTCTCAAATTTGAGATTTTGAAAAATTTGAAAAATTGGGTATTTTTAAAAAAGCCTAAATTTATGAATTTAGGTCTTCATAACCTGAAAAAATGACCAAAATTCATGAATTTAGTCGTTTTTAAAAATACCAATTCTTCTGAATTTTTCGGTGTCCTGGAACAGTCTTCTTCCCATTACTGACGTGATGTACATTACAAGATAATACATTGAGTAGGAACTTTACAAGGATGTCTGTCCTTCAAATAACAAAAGATACATGCAACATAATCGCAATGTTTTACGCACAAGACCACGTTTTCCACATTCACTACAAACTAACTGATTAGAATACTTAAGATTTCTCTTTGGTGGTAGCACCATCTTTCTTTGATACACGACGACGTTAAGGTTTGGTTACAGGTTCTTGACACTCTTTGACATAAGAATCAATGACTTTCTCAATGTGATCAAGACCTGTTAATTAACTCAGGTTGATGATGAATCTGAGCAATACGCAAATTGAGAGAAATCAAATTACTGTCAGATTGATGAGGTCCCACATAAACAGCAGGCACGTCAATACGAAAGGAATAAAAGCCTGCGCCTAGCGTTCACAATTCTGTTTCAACTGACTGTTCAAGTGTCACTCCTGAAGTGACTTTACAATACTTGCTTTGTAAAATGAAGCAGCGAGGGCCGCGATACAAAGGTTTATAATAAGAAGTTTTCTTTTCTGGCCACAACTGCAATAGTTCAGTTGAAATAAGAGCCCTTTGCCCCACAACGTCTTCTAAAATGTCAAGCTGTTGACGCAACTAATTATCAATAGGTATACTCAGGTTTTGACTGCAGCGATTTACTTGCGTATCCACTTTTGATAAGTATACCGCCGGCGTTTGAAGATAGAGTCGAACACCGTTGTAGCGCACTTGTTGTTTGTAGGTAGGAAAGCCTTGAATTACCTTTTCAATTTTCGGATTCCACAGCTCGAGATGATGAGGATTGAGTGATGCAGCAGTAGGAGAAGGATTCATGGTCATGGCAGTCTGTAACGAAAGAATACCACTAAGTACATTCATGATCATCAGAGGAAAGAAAATCCTAAGCTTAGCAGTGACATAAAAGGTGGCCTTTAAGAGGACCTTTTGCTGCATTCACATGATTCAAAGCTTATCACCAAAGTATAAGTCTTTGTCATCGTCCAGTAAATTAAATGTCTTGGGCTAGGGATCCGAATTAAGTTTCAATTCCTTAAAGGACTTGAAGGTAAAGCGTCTAGGTGGTGGAGGCGGTGGTGGCGATGGTTCAACAAAATATGCTTGTACAATCATCGGCCACACTATCTCCTGCGCCTCTCTACTAAAATGTTGGTAAGGTTTAGGCCACACAGTCATGACACTCACTTGTAAAATTTGGAAACAGGATTGAATCAGACAAAATTGAGACGGAGAATGGCTTGAGCAAGTTACACACGCTCTTCAAGTCAAAAGAATGAAATGAAGAGAAAATGGGGAGATGACTGCTTTTATAGTCTCCTGCGAATCCACACATGACAGTATGAGAGCCAATCAGAGAACTCCGTTTCTCCCCTGACTTCGTTGTGGCAGGGAAAAGGAAGCACGCAGATAACTGACTCATGATTGCTTTTCCCAAATCTTGTAGTCAAATCTAGTTTAGCACATTGAGCTGAATATGAATGTGTTTTATGCGACATAAGAGCAAGTTGGATCCATGCTCATGAAATGAATCCAGTCGAGATGCAATTTTCGCCATGTGTCGCTGATAGAAATCTTTAGGATCATGTATCGTCTCTGCAGAATATGATGAAGAATGAAACACTACACGTTCACCCGCATGTTCATCAGTTACTTTCTCAAATTCGATCTCTGCAACTTATCGTCCTTTCACATCTTTATTCATCAAACTGCCCATGAGCTGTTGGAAAACGAAGTAACCTTTAGCTATAGCAAATTCAAAGTCTGCCTTTTCATGATGAAATGAGATGATGTAGTCTCTAATCACATCAAGATTTTGTCGATGAAAACGTAGTGAACAAAATTCATTAGTAAACTCTACTGCATCTGTCATCTTTCTTCCTATCACACCTCAGACATAGCATGAATGACACAGTTCTAACAAGATTATACAATCGTTTAAAATGAAACACTGTCTAATGTTGAACGTTTGTCTCGTATTTTCATGATAAGAGATTGTTTGCTACACAAGAAAAAAGATGTATATGTTTACATGTGGCGCAAGAGTGCCCTCCCGTTTCATCCCTTCACCATTTAGTCTCAATGATAGAGGAAGTTCTTAAAAGAACTCATGGCTCATTCTCAGATAACGTATGCAATGGAGAATTCAAAAAGTAACCTGTGGCAGATAGCTAAGACTCAACCGATTGGCGTTCAAAGTGCTGCGTTGAGCGAGGAGACCACAAGACCGTTGGAAAGTCGGATGAAGGTAAGTCTCAAGCCCTTGCCACACTTATCACTACGGTATCATCCGCTGTCTCAAGAGAGATCGCCCACCAACAGGAAGAATAATACCGAAGTTCTCCGTGCCATGCAACGTTTAAATTGACTGATAACAGATACAACTTTGTGATTCTAGTTTTATTTGTATGATAGATTCAGTCAGACCGAAGCCTGTCCAGGGCAAACCGCGAGGAGGTACTATCATGTCTTGCCCTATGGTGGTCCTTAAGAGGACCGATGGTTCGTCCTCGGTATGATGCGGGAATATGGGACTTAAGCTTGCTTCCGCAGTCCTTCGATCTCCTCTCTCATCCGCCTCATCTCCTTCTCTCTTTTCTCCTTCTCAACTAGCAAGCCTTCTTCTCTCGCATTGCGCGACAGGTTCTTGAACTCGCTTTCTTTTTCATTTAACGTCTCCGTCACCTTCTTCAGTTCCTCTGTCATTCGCGAAAATTTTTCTGATTTCTGCTTATGGTATAAAGCATCTTCCTTCCACTTATCAAGATCTTTTTTCAGCTTTTCATGCTCAGCGAGCTGTGGTGGACGATCTTGGAATGTGCGACATTGAGTCACAATCCCGCTACTACTCGCTGACACTGTCTTGCTATCAAGATCAACTTTGTGGAGCGGACGAGGTTTGTTGGCTCCTTCCTCTGCCTCCCCTCACCCTCGCTCTCCCTACTGGCCTCACTGAGATCAGAAGTCGACTGTGGTGCTGACTCGCTCAGGGCTGGAGTAGCTTTTGGTGGCACAATTGCAGGACCGCCAGCTGATTTTCAAGCGTCTTCAGTTCTGAGGCGAATAATCTCTCTTTATCTACCTCTGTGAGCTCTTCCTGCTCACACTCGCTGTGTGTGGAGTGCAATTGCGCTGGTTTGACTATTAGGCGTGAAACTTGGTGTTTGCTGCAAAAGTAGCGCAACCCAATCACCTGCTCCTTATTCGCACACTTGTACTTTTTAAATCCGTCACTCCTGAATACTTTTGAGCAAGAGCACAACATGTACGTTGTTCGCACATTTGCTGGTTTAGGCATTTTTCTGAAGAGAAAAAGGGAAAACAATCATTTTAAGTCCGCAAACGTTTGATAGCAAACGATTGATTCCTAGTTTACAAATTTCGTAGTTTATAAAACTTTAAAGCTTGTTCGCAATCGTTTGATAGCAAACGATTGATTCCTAGTTTATAAAACTCTAAAGCTTCTTAGCAAACTTTGTCAGAGCACTCACCGTTCGTCTTGCAACTTGTAACAGGAATGAAGTTGAGAGAGAAGACGCGGTTTATCTACCCAGTGAGCACAAAGCCATGATTCAGACCTTCCTTATTTGGCCATGCGTTTGACATGACAACAGCGGTTTTACCAAATATGAGCATCGGCAGTAACCGTGCTTTCAGTAACCAACTCCCAACACAAAGACTTGCTACCCTATGACGCAAAAAGTTTTGACGTCAATGCCTGTAGTAACCCTGTCATTTTTACCAAGTTACAATGACAAACGATAGACGTTGCCAACCTTGAGTTACTGAGGCTAGACGAGATTTCACAAAGGCCTGATTTCACACTGACTTCATAGCAACCGTCTAGGCGTTAGACTCTTGAATCTATTAATCATCATTTTTAAAATTCAACTCATTTGTCATTCAATACTTGAGGATAGACAAGTTAAGCTGATGAATCCGTTACAGGCATTACTCAGAGGGGATCTTATCCCGACTCCAAGACCTCGGCCCTCAAATCCAACCTCCCGCGGACAGAGCGTGCGTCATATCACTGTGTTGGTATTCGGACCTCGATTTTGACATGAAAATCGGTGGAGTTATTTACATCAGGAAACAAGTCTCGAGCCGAAGCTCGCCTCTGACAACTTTATAAATGTCTTTATTGAAATCAGAAGGTTTGAAAACCTTATAAAACATCAAAAAATAGCAAATTCAATTTTTTCGACATTTAGTACTACTTATGAAATTTTATAAGTAGTCTGCAAATATAGGTCTGATCAATAGCTATCATATGCAATTCGAATCAAATCAATCGGTGCACTAGAATCGAAGATACACCGTTTATAAGTATTTGACCTATTTGATCAAAGTGATCACAAGCGATAGCCTGGCTAACCTATAAGTCTGATGACACCTTAGCTGATATCAGCAATGAAATTTTCTTAGTGATCTTGGAATTTTCGATGCTATCATCAGAGCTCCGGAGAGACGACCTACCTCTGACAATCTCTCGTCTTAATGAGATTTCTCATTCGGTTCCCAGCTTATATAGGATTCGTACATCAGCTGATGTAGCCTTTGTTCTCTATTCCAAACTATAAACGCTTCTACCTCTGGTTTTAGAGCTCCGATTGGCTTCAAATTTTGACAGTCACGTTTTCTCGCTCTCACATTTCATTTAAGCCATCACCTAACGTTCTCCGATCACCAGAAGCCGAGTTGAAAAAACATTTTTTCAAAGTATCCAAAATCTTGGAAAATGCGTAAAAATTCGATTTTAAACAAGCTCTCATTTCGAAATGAAGCCTTCCACAGATCTGAAAATGTAGGATCCTAGAGAACAAAGTGCGGTGCTTCCACTAAAGGAAACCCGACGCCTTTACTTACCTCCAATCTTTCGCTATTCATCACCAAAAATCAAAAAATTCGATACATAAAAATTCGAAAATTTTATTTCATTCCCACGACCCCTGTCGCGTTCAAAAGTTAGACCCATTTTTTAAAATTCTAACTCTGTCGTTTTTTCGGAGATGTTCAAAACTCGACATTTCGTTGTCAAATCTAAACGAAGGAACGTAGAGACAAGCCGTTTCGTCCAGTGAACTTGTCTGACTCTTAGCTTTCAAATGAGCTATCGCATGACTTTCTACGACCCCTACAAGCCAAGATTGAAGTCACTGTCCAGAGTGGGGGGGAGTCAGAACTTTTTCTCTCCGATTGACTTGAAAATCACCCTACCGATGTGAAATGTCACGTAGAGTCCGAATCTTGCCTCGGTTTGTCCATCCGAGCACTCCTTCACCCTGAAATATGGCCTTTCTTATCCCAAAACATCCAAAACCTGCCCATTCTAGCTCTGTTGTTTTTCGGAGATTCCTGACATATTAAAGTCACTCTCCACTATAAACCAAGGAAGGCTTGGACAAACGATGCTTTCCACTACATTTGACTCAGTCTCAACTTTCACATGAGCTACGGCACGACTTTCTACGATCACTCCTACCAAAGTTGGAAGTCTGACAGGAGGGGGGGAGGGAACGGTTTCCTCCACTCGGTCCGATCACCACCAACACATCCTTGGCCACTTCCTTCCAGAGGGGTGCTGAGTCAGCAGCGATGACTCATCGCTGCACGGCACTGCCCTTCCTTTTGCCATGGGATTGCTACTGTTATGCACCTGAAGAAGGAAACATCTTCCAGAAAGCGTCGTGCAAATTGATTGTTTGAAGTGTTTTTTTTCTTCATTTTTCATTATACATAATTCCAATTACTGTGTTTCCATTTCATTATTTATTATATATATATTCTAATTAAAAACAATTCGTGTTCAGGCGCACGACATGTTTCAGCTTTACAAAGCCATCCTCAGGTGAACAAAGATATGTACAGGATAAAATTCTCTTAAATATAAAATTCGTAGTTACATCGGATGGTATGATTACATTTCAACGCTAAAATCAAGGTCATTCGCAACAGTCAAAGATACAAAGAATAATGAATTAAAATCAATTCTATTTATAGTTCTACAAATTTAGGCATAGATTCATGGAGCTATCCCGTTCATTCATCAAGCTATTGTTCGATTTCTTTAATAGAATAGATTCCAGATGTCTAGGGTACCTCGTCTGAGAAACGACCTTCAAATTATCTTTGTGAGGAGGATGAACATGCAAGCTAATTTCAGAAGGCGTTGGGTAGCCTTTCAAGTGTTCATTCATCCTAGTAATGAAATGCCTGACCGAGCTGCCGATGTAGCACTTGTCACAGTGCTCACAAGAATACTTGTAGACAATGTCTGACTTGAGCTCGGCAGGCACTTTGTCTTTGTTAGCAAAGAACATGCTGGTCTTGAGAGTCTGGAATACAGGGCGAATTTTCACACTAGGAAAAATAATTTTGTTGATATCTTTTATATGTTTTCTTAAAGTGTTTTCTCCTTCAGCGATGAAGGGAAAGCTCCAATTAAATTGTACGGGTGTCACTTCTATCATTCTCAGTGTGGTTGGGAGTACGGTTTTCATGTCTCGCCTCAACTTCTTTCCGAATACGAATTATCTCATTATTCGTGAAACCATTTTTTTTGAAAAACAGCAGTGATAGTACTTGCAGACTTATGATAATTGCTGATATTAGAATTAATTCTCAAAGCGCGGCTGAAAAGTGACCTCATGGCAGCCAAGCGATATCGCTTTGGAGAGTATGCCGAATTTGGGGTATAAACACCGGTGTTACACTATGCGTTTTCCGTCACTTTGTTTTAACGGTCGGCAATTGTAAAGGTGTTTACAATTGCCCCCCGGAAATAGAAAGTGGGTTTAAATGACCATTACTTAAAAACCGCGTTTTTCTTTTACTCCCCGAGAGTAAATATGATGTGTGTATTTTACCCCTTTCAATATTCTTTAACCCCCTTCAGCTATCAATTGAATCCCATATCAGAATATAAAACGAAATTTCCATTATACATTATATTTCTTAAGGTGACAACCGTTTACTAATTTCTTAAGTCTTACACCGCTGTTGCTTACATAATACGTGTTTCTACCTTTAACAGCATCAATGGTGTACACTGTAGTGCTCCAAGATGTCTCCAACTTCTTGCCCCTACAGTCGTCTCTCCGCTTGTTCCTGATAAGCACTTTATCACCAACCGAGTGCTCAGGCGGTGCATTCCTTTTGCGATGGTAGCTTCTCATTCTTTCTTGGCTCTGCTTTATCTTAACCATCATGTTCTGATGAAGTATCCTCCTGGCTTCATTCTTGACTGTTAAATAATGCGCAAATTCCTCGCTGGTCATACTCGTAGATCGCGAATCAGCTGCCTCGTAAGAAGGGTCAGAGGGAAGTTTCGGCTCGTGTCCATAAACTGCTCGGAATGGTGATACGCCCGTTGTGCTTCCTATGTGTTCTTCGTTGTGTGATTATGTTGTGACTTTCTTTAACCTAGGGGGTCATTTAGTAACGCAGATTTCTGATTCTCTTTTTCCGATCAGCAAAACAGTTGAGGGGGTAAAAGAAAAGCATAACACCGGTCTTTGAAGTGCCAGGTAGTGTCGAAGGCTTCATCATTTTTCGAAACTACGGCATCCAAGAAAGTCAGACGACCATCGACTTCCTCTTCGTAGGTAAAGTTGATCTGAGGATGCAGTTCATTCAAAAAGGAATGAAAAGCAGAAATATCAGCATTCATCTCAAATATGCAAAAAATATCGTCCACATACCGTTTGTAAAACACTGGGCCAGAACCGACAAAATTTTTCAGTTGTTTCTCAAGCATGTCCATGGCAAATGCAGCCATCGTTGGGGCGAGACATCCCATCCACTTTAACATGCAATTCCTCATTGAAGGAGAAAAGGATGTTGGTAGATGCTAACTTCAGTAGCTCTCGCAAGGCGCGCCTGTTTTCCGATAAGGATTTCATCTTCCGAAATGGTGGACACAATATGCTCGATGGTATCATCGACAGGTATGCTGGTGAATAGACTTTTCACGTCAAAACTGACTATTTTACGACTTTTAGAAACTTGACCTTTGATGAGATCAGTGAACTCGAAGGTGTCTTTCACCACAAACTCTTTTGGGAGAAGAGGCTTCAGAATTCTATCCAGCCATTTGGCTAGATTAGACAGATAAGCATCGATCATATTTAGAATATGACGGTAAGGAGGATCACTCCGATCTTCATGAATTTTAGGGAGACCATAGAGTCTCGCCGGTTGGGAACCGACTGGCTTAATGATTTTGAAAATCGTATCGGAAATCAGGCCTTTACTTTTCAGTTGATTGAGTTTTCGCACAAATCTATCCTCTTCGAGAATGAATGGACTCTTTCTTGAGCGAGCAGAGGGAGAATATTTTTGGAATTTGGATTGATCTTCAAGAAGCTTTTCCATCTTTGATACATAGGAGGTGCGTTTATCAATTATTCCCCTTGTCAAATTTGCTAACATATAGATGTTTACGAGAGGAACTTTTATCTGAAGAACTTTTAAAAGTCTGAAGAGCTTTTATTTTAGAACGCCAGTACTTGGATATCTTATGGCGCGAAAAATAAGATTTGAAAGTACTGCGAAACTTGTGTTTCGGAGTACTAATCTTTTCTTCATGAAGAGAAGAAAGAGGAATTTGGCTGAACATGGCCGTGGACAATGATGCTCGCCGTGGCAATTAATAGTCAATTGAAATTTGACTCACATATGGATATCATCGCAACATTTTCGCTTAGAAGATTAAATGTCTTGACTTTTTCGACCGCTATT
>CAJQUW010002288.1:215882-235431 GCA_907163375.1 Prostheceraeus crozeri
CCGAAGTAGTAAGCAAAACTCCACTTCTGGACCGCGCAAGATGGCGGCCATCGCTGCGTCCCCCCCCCCTCTGGCACGGCAGAGTGTCGTGGTCGGCCGCCGTGGTGCTTCGTGTCTGAGTCCCCCCCCCCTCTGGAACGCCAGAGGTTGTGGTCTGTCGTGGTGTGCCGGCCGGGTGGGTCCACGTTCACAACATGTTCGCTGACGTCCCCCCCCCCTCTGCAACGACAGAGTGTGAGACTCGGGTGAGTTGGTCCGACCGCCTGGTTGACGTGGGCGACCGTCTAGGTTGACGTGGGCGACCGCCAGGATTAGTCTTGAGGCTATAGTGTGTGATGTTTTTGGTGTGTAGCGTCCAAACGAAGCATCGGATGAGAAAACGGAGGCCAGATTCGGAATCTACGTGAAATTTTGGGTTAGGAAGGATGTTTCCAGCGAAATCGGAGAGAAAAAATTGTCGGCTGACGTCCCCCCCCCTGGACAGCTTGCTTCCAGTGGACGGATTTTGTCGTGCGATAGCTCGTTTGAAAGCTAAGAGTGAGACAAATTCAGTGAAAGAATCGGCTTGTTCGTATCTGCCTTCGTTTACATGTGAGACGCCATTTAAGATTTTGGGACATTGGTGAAAAACGACAGAGTTAGAATTTGGGACGTTTTGGGCTGTAGCTTCAAAACGAACTATCGGATTGGTAAACGGATGCCAGATTTGGAATCAACTTGATGTTATTGTCCAATGAGGATCATCATCCAATGAGAATCAAGCATTTCTTTATAAATAGCGAGCCTTCCACAGTGAGAATCATTCCATCGTTGAATCACACGAGTGACGGACGCACATTTTCTCTCTCTCTAGTTCCCTGTTCTATTATCCAACTAAAATGGTAAGTCGCTGCTTCCCTCCCTCTCCTCCCTTGAACGTAAACTTAATACAATCTTTTTTCATTTTCAGGCATCTACTCCATCTGCTGCACTAGTAGGACAAAATGGCGGTCAAACGTTACAAGGTTCGCTACGGTCAGATCATCTACAACTGAGGCCAGTGGAAGAAACATCCAAGGTACATAATCCTACACCGCTACAGCGTAAATTTAAACAAGCCTTGCGTTATGATGATCATAGCGTAGTACTCCAAACGGGAATGCTCCCTTCCACGGATGTCAAGATAATGCACAATCAGTATGGGGACTACATACTGATCCCCGTGAGTCCGTACATTCGCCACCAACTTGATATTATTGAGGAGTACGTGACATTAAATATGGACATTCCTACTCCTCTTGCTCAAGAGTGGAAGGCGAGAGATGACAAGGATACTCCCTATAGAAAGATTTGGGATGGTAATCACATTTGCCTACCGGTATCACATTGGTGTACTTACTATAAGAAGGAGGGAGATCATTCAATACCCATCAGATGTGATGAGCTCGGAGAAGGTACTTGGGATATCCTTTTCAAAGTGAATGGGCTATATTATGGTCGACACAAGGATAATAAAATAGCCTCTCTCTCCATGCATATGGAATCCATCCTATATATTCCGAAACCACCCAACGTGGACGACATAATTGATCAAATCCTTAACAGCAGTGGTACGAAGCGCAAGTCGGAGAAGAATGCTACATCAAAACGCAAATCAAAGAAGGAGAATTGCTAGTCCTTTCCTAACTCTACCCTATGACAATTCGCTTATGTGCTTTGAGTGTCGTAGACGTGGTCTTATTAGATACATTTTACTTCTTCGTTGCCATCATATCATTTGTGTATTTTGTCGTGAAAAGCATCGATGTAATTCTTCATTTTGTAATATGTTATAGAACGTTTCCTTAGATGTGTAAATTTCCGTTTTAGGCTTCTATCATCATTTTTATGGATTGTGAGGGTGAACCTGTACAGGAGCTCAGTGCTATTGCTATGAACAATTGGACATATCAGATTGTTAGTGTCTATCATCAACATGCCAACTGCGATCCCAATGTTGATCAATGGGCGAGAAAACACATTCATGGACTTAATCTGAAATATTTGCAAGACTATGGCTTTTCTTGTGAGAGTGCTCTTCTTATTGACTTTAAACGATGGTTAGCTGCTTTCAATGTTATACGCATCTTTTGTAATAATCCTGGTAAGGAGAGGAAAGTATTTCCCAATCTAATCATTGATGATATTTTGCTCCCACCTTGGGATAGTAGAGTGAATCAACATTATCATGAAGTCACAAAACGTTTTAAGGATTTGTGTGTTCCTATTTTGTCTGTTCGTTGTAGTAGCTACGTTCATAACCAATGCTTCTTTCCTCCTTACCTCAACACTGCCAAAGTCCTGTATGGTTATCATTGCTCGCTGTATGATAGTTACCAGCTGTATCTATTTTATCTCTTTCAAACCATTGATTTATAATGCATGCTTGTTACCATTATTCAATAAATGTTACTATGAGAAGAGTTGTTGTTTTCATGCAATGGATGGGTTAGATAAAGGGCGATCATGTCTTTCTCAAACGACTGCGGAACATTACGTTTTCATAGGCAAAGTTTAAAAGGAGCTGTTCAAGATTATGTGATAAAATTTCATAAAGATGAGACCGACATCGAAGCAGTGGTCGATGATGCTAGCACTCTATTTCTAGAGTTAATGAATACATTCTCTGATAGCATTATCATGGCGCGATTAGTTGCGAAAATTAAGTTTAGTCATTTTGGAAAGGAAGAGGTGGAAAGTCGCTCTTTCCATTTTGCTTCTTATTCAATGGAAGTGGTAGATCACCCCGAAGAATTTTTTAAAAGACATATGATAAAAATTGCTGAACGTCTTAACGCATTTAACCATCATGGTAGCAGTCTAGTGATTGAAGCGATTTCAGATATTCACATTCAACTTTCCATAAAGAAAAATTGAAAATGCAGTGGTACTTGATTGTAGCACAACTGGTTTTCGAGCTATGTCTGCTCACTCTCGAAGTATATTCCTTCTGTACATGCGTCTATTATTTAGAAAAGGCTAGCAAATTCATATCTTCAAAAAGACTTGCTATAGACATCAGTAACGGTGAAACTATGTGTTGCGATGTATGTAAGCGAAAGGATGGAAATGAAAAGCGCATCTTCAAGAGATGTAAGCATGCTTTTTGTCAACGCTGTTTCATACGTAATTGCATTCAACTTTGCCAATGTAACCACTGTGACATTGCTCATTTCGAGTGTCACTTATGTCGCAATAGTTAGTACCTATGCAAATGTGGTAAAGATAGGTTTTAGCAAAGACTAACACGGAAAATGGCGAAACGTAAAATGACGAAACGTAAAAGTCAAAAGTTTTCTTCAGCCATTCAAGCTCTCCGACGAATGAAAGCAAATCAGCGATACAATGCTATACGACATGCTAACGATAAATTCATTTGTGAAATTATTTCTCATGTGAGGAAGTTGAGGACGAAGAAATTAGCGCCAAAACAACGAAAGTTACTTAAGCGATATGCTACGAAATTGCGTTTCATCTCCAATCCTAAAGTCGCCCTTCAAAGAAAGAGGAAAACTCTAACACAAAAGGGCGGTTTCCTTTCAGCAATACTTCCAATGATAGCTCCTGCCGTGGGCAACCTATTGGGAAATATCTTTGGCTCTAAGCGTTAATTATGCAAATGTTGAGTCTCAAAGTAATAAAATGGATTTCAGACTTCAATGTGATAAAGTTCTGACTGTATCAGGTCCATCTCATGCAGGTAAAACTGTTTTCACGCTGAATTTATTGGATAAAAGAAGGGAGTTGTTTAAGGAACCTATCAATCGAGTGATTTGGTGTTATGGTATTTATCAACCGTCGCTGTTTCAGGAATTGCAAAGTCGCAACTTTATTCGACATGAAGGAATTATTCCAGTGGATAAACTTCAGTCTAATGATGTTGTTGTATTGGATGATTTATTAAAAGAAAGTAAGAATTCAAAAGATGTTACAGATATGTTCACTCGCGCAGCACACCATAAAAGGTGTTTTATCATCTATATCACACAAAATTTGTTTCCTGATGGAAAAGAAGCTCGTACACGAAACCTGAATACACACTATTATGCTATTTTCAAGAATCCGCGAGATAAAAGTCAATTTGAAATTTTAGCGCGACAAGTTGCACCCAGAGGATCAAAAGCCTTAATTGAAATTTTTCAAGCAGCTACTGAAAAACCATACGGTTACTTATTCATTGACTTTACGCAAGAGTGTCCGGAAGAATTTAGATTTCGAAGTGATATTTTGAAAACTCCCATGATTATCTACAAACTATGAGTTCTTATTCTCGCATGATTGTTATTCCTCAGGATGAATATGTACAATTGACTGCCATGCAGCAAGTAAAGCAACCTCTTGCAAATCAAATGTATAGGAAAGAAATAGATTATCAGCAAAATGTTCACATCAAAGATCCACATCGTGCTGTATTATTACAATCGGAAACTGTTGAGCAATTGAAAAACTTGAAGAATAAGATGCGTGACTCTGTATCGACTGCTACACCTTTAGCATCTCGCGCACATGCCATATCTCTTTTCAACAGTATTGAACCCCATCTCAATGTAAATGATAGAGGAGAAATCATTACAGATGAAAATAAAGTGATTGATGCTTCACGTTATGAAGACTTGATTCAGTATGCGACACGTAGAAAGCGCCGTCAGGGCTATGTTCCACCTGGTTGGTCATACTTTCTTAAACTATTGAAAAAGCATAATGTGCCAAAATTTGCTTTAAATAATGAGACATTGAAAGAACTTGATTCAACAGTGGCTACTACTCCAATGCTTCAGGCGATGAAAATGCCAACAAATTGGTTTAAGACGTCACCTGCTACATCCCCTCCCACACTCACTAAGCAAACAAGGGGAAGAACTCGACGTAGATCTGTATCGCCACTAAAACTGGTAAAAGGAAAACGTAAAACAGCTCCTCCCAGGAAATACATGTTCTCAGACTATTAATATGAAGCAGATGTGTTGCTTGCCATGTAATGAGCCGCCAGAGGTGAATGTCGTTGTCACTTGCACTTGCTGCGCCAGCTCTCATAATGAAACCCCTAAGCAATGTGAACACGATCGCAAAACCGCTAAAGCTAAATGCTGCAGTTGTTGTAAATGTAGAAAGGGAAGAAAACAAAAAGATGAGAAGGAGGAAAAAGAGTCAGCCGTCATCGACTGAACGTTTGAAGTCAATCTACTATGATGTAAAACATCCGGCAGGATTTGCATCTATCAAGAAATTATCAAAAGCGAGTGGTCTTCCACAATCACAAGTGAAACGATGGTTAAAGGGTCAGGCTACCTATACACTCCACAAACAAGCGAAAAAGAAGTACCGCACCCGCCATTATATTGTTCATGACATCGATGAACAGTGGCAAGCAGATTTGTGCGATGTTGCCTCCATTTCAAAACATAACTCGGGCAATAATTTTATTTTAACCGTCATTGATATTTTCTCGCGTTATGCGTGGGCTCAACCTTTAAAAACTAAAGAAGGGAAAGGAGTAGCAAAAGCATTCCAAACAATTTTTCGAGAAGGTCGCATTCCAAAAAGAATTCAGAGTGATCAAGGAAAAGAGTTTGAAAATCAGCATGTGACAAGATTATTTGAGAGGCATGACATTGAGTTGTTTAGTGTAAAGAGCGCTTATAAAGCTGCACTCGTTGAACGTTTTAATCGCACATTAAAAAATCGTTTGTGGCGACATTTTACTGCCAACTTGACACAAAATTGGACAAAGGTTCTACAAGATACACTCCATGCCTACAATCACTCTATCCATCGTTCTATTGGACTCAGACCAGTAGATGTAAATGCTGACAATGTAGATAAAGTGCGCGAATCATTCCAACGTAAACGCACTCATGTGAAAAGTGATGTGAAAATTGGCGATAAAGTTCGTATCTCAAAAGTGAAAAGTGTTTTTGCTAAAGGGTACCTCCCGAATTGGACAGAGGAGGTATTTACAGTATCAAGGATTAATCAAAAAGACTCTCCGACCACCTACAAGTTGAAAGATTACGATAATGAAGAAATTGAGGGTAGCTTTTACCGCGATGAGATTGAGGTAGTCACTGAAAGTGAAACATATTTGGTAGAGAAAATCATTCGATGTAAAAAACGGCAAGGTGAAGAATGGTGTCTTGTTAAATGGACTGGTTATCCTTCAAGTATGAACTCTTGGATGCGTCGTGCCGACATCTTTCATCTAAGTGATCGACCGTGATTCATGCAAAGTTGTAACTAACAATGTTTAGGGTTTGAGCTATGAATCCAACTGCCTCATTTTATTCACGACCCTCCTACGTAAGTGGTGGAGGACAAATTTACATCGGTGCTCGCCGCCAACGTGGAGGTAGCATACTTGGTGCACTGAAATCTGTTGTAGCACCTCTCATATCCAATGTCGGTAGATCTTTAAAACGAAATGTTTTAAGTAATGCCGTTGGCTTTGCTGGTGATGTTGCTAGTGATCTTTCCAGAGGTAGAAGTTTTAAGAGCAGTTTGTTGAATCGTGGGAAGGAACGCGGTTTAAAAACATTGAAGCAGACCATTGCTGGTGTTACTCAAGGAAAGAAATCACCTAAACGAATGAGAAAAGGAAGGAGGAAACATCGCGGAGCTGGTAAGGTGCGATCTTCAGTCAAAAGGCATTCACGCAAACGTCGCAGAGGCTCTAATCATTCATCAGGCGCTAAACGACGACGCTGCTATAACTTCTAATCATGGAGTGTAAAACTTCCGGTTTTTGTTTGTTCGATCAACAAGCCATACAGACAGATATTCTTAGTTCAAGTATTGTAGATTATCATCCTCGAACAGCTGAGAATGCTGGCCCCATTGAATTTGTTATTCCTGGTGGTAGTGATGACTACATAGATTTGAGTTATGCGATGCTTGATTTGAGGTTTAGAATTCAGCAAGCAGATGGAACTGCTATTGACGATGCACATAAAGTTGGACTGAACAATTTACCATTGACTACATTACTTCGCGATGTTTCTCTAACGATTGGAGAGCAGCAGGTGGAAGGTGGTCAAAGCGATTATCCCTATAAATCATATTTCAATCATGTATCACAGTTTCATCCAGCAGCACAAAAAAGTCATATGGAAGCCATGGGATGGTACAGAGATGAAGCAGGAAAATTTGATGTTGAAACAAACAGTGGCTTTGTAAAGCGGTCTGCTATGATTAAAGATAGTAGAGTATGTCAGCTATATGGTCCGCTGAATTTAGACTTCTTTAGACAGTCAAAGTTTTTACTCTGTAATACCAGCATGCGACTCAAGCTGACATTGAATAAGCCTGAATTTGCGCTGAATGCATTTGCTAAAGTTGACAATTTTAGAATTCATGTGGAAGATATTGCACTTTACATTCGTCGAGTAGTACCGAATCCAAGTGTCATTAGAGGGCATGCTGAAGGTCTTAACCGCCAAAATGCCATTTACCCCGTTCAGCATACAAAGCTTCTCACCTTTACAATTCCGAAAGATCAAAAGAGTTTCATGAAAGATGGCCTCTTTCCATCGGAAGCACCGAAGCTCCTCATGGTGGCAATGGTTGAAAATGATGCATTTAATGGTAATATAAAGAAGAATCCTTTCAATTTTAAACACAATCAGTTAAGTGAAATTGCTTTACGTGTTAATGGTGTGAGTCATCCTGGTCCACCCTACAAACCAGATTTTGCTTCGGATCAATTTATGCGCAGTTATGTTGATTTTATGGATGTCTTTGGCTTTTACAATACGGATGATACCAACGGACTGACTATGAAAGAGTTTAAGAGTGGATATACTATTTATGCATTTGATTTGACTGCTGACAGCGATATTAGTGCACCCTATCGTCAAGCGAACGTGCCTCATAATATTCGTTTGGATTTGACGTTCAAAAGAACACTACCTGAGACGATCAATGTATTAATTTATGCAGTCTTCGATTCAAATATTGAAATTACAAAGTATCGTGACGTGATTCTTCAGTATAATCGTTAATGAGTTGGTTGACTGCTGACGATATTAAGACTAAAGTGCAGCGTAATGCAGACGAAGCGACGTTGAAAGCTTTCGATAATGTCTATTCACTCGATACCTTACCACCTGCAGTAAATCACTATCCCATCTTTATTGTGCTAAACACTCATTCACAGAATTTAGGCGGTGAGCATTGGAAAGCGATCTTTATTGGAGAAGACCGACGTGGTGAACTATTTGACTCTCTTGCTCAACCTCCAAATATACCAACACAGCAGTGGTTGAGAAAACATACGCGTCAATATCAGCGAAATGAACGCATACTACAACATCCACTTTCATCAACGTGTGGTGCTTTTGTACTGTACTTCATCTTAAAACGTTTACATGTATCTCGATTTGCATCTGTTATTCAAAACTTTTCATGTAATCCATCCTCTAATGAAAAAATGATTTGTAAGTTCTATCATGATTTGAAATAAAAACATCATGTTGGAAAAATTGTTTTTTATTTTACAATCCGCTGGGTACGTACATACTCAATGAGATAGTCTAGGATCATATTTGCTTGTTCATGAGATTTTAGTCCAGTAATGATCACTTTACTATTATGAAAGATTGCCACATGCACAGGCAACCAACAACTAATGAGAGCTGCAGGAAAAAGTTCGGGTTCATAACACAAACTGTAACTGCTGGTACGAATCTTCAAAAATGATAGACTGTCACTCAATTGAGTAGAGATCACCATATTGTCCACAGTCAGATTCGACATCACACACCTCTCCCTCTTCCATATCCGACGTAGTAGTCTCTGTAGCTCTAAGCGCATTGACTGCGCCGATGAATGAGAAAGGGCGCCGAGAATCTGTACAGTCCCATTTGGGAAGAGTTGAAGATTCCGTGAATTGTTCATCTTCACCACTAACATTTGAGGACGGCCCGGGTAATACTTGCTGTTTGGAAGCTGTTGGCGTAATGTTGTGAGATCGATTTTGGTGTAGAGTCTGAAGCGACGGAGAATGTTGACGATGGTGTAGCGATGGCGCTTCATGATGAAAGAATGAGTAAATTGAGCGATGTACCTTCCTTTTATACTTTTCCCAACTACCTTGATGAAATGTGAAGTTAGTATGAAGTTGGGAATGATAGAGTTGAATTCGCCGATTGTTGACGCGCAGCCAGATGCGATTTCCAATACGTGAATGTCTTTTCATATAGAAGTATTTCAAGTCCTTCATGATATGATGTAGAGATTGAAAATGACGATAAGATAAAACAAACTCTCTTCTCACATTTCCAGTTGAATCTTTGAAATAGACGTTTCGATCATGATCCGTTTCAATATGTTGTAGGGAATCTAATTTCCAACTCATGGTGCGTGGTAATCATATCTGATTAAGATTTGCATAGTAGGGCGATGAACTCACGACGAATAAATGTCATGATGGAGCGATGTATGTATCTTCTATACTTCTCCCAATTGTATTTGCGAAATGAGAAACAGTTTGCGGAATGAGAATGGTAGATTTGAATTTCATTTCTGTAATGTTGAAGCCAAACTTGATCACCCAAGGAGATGAATCTTAATGTTTCAAAATATTCCAAATCCCTCATGATATCATTGAGGTTGACAAATTGTCGCCATGTTAATGTAATTCCTCTTGATGTATGACCATGAGAATTTTTGAAATGTACGTTTCCATCACGATCAACTCTGATATATTGTAGAGAGTCCAAAATCCAAGTCTTCATGATGTTATGCAAAGTTGCAGATTAGCAATATAAAAATGTCGTTTTATCATATTTTGCTTAGCAATGCGGCTACAAAGAGATTTACTAGCAATCGAGCCGCACTCTTTTCTACTCCCATTGATCATGCACAACAGCTAAATGGGAATTGGGAAGTGGGTGTCACTCAACTTGTTTATAGCAACTGTGTCTATACTTTTGATCATGAGGTGATGACTATTAATATGAGGCGTACAGCTGCTTATCAATGTGAAAAGGGGTGCCGAGTATACATTCCACAGTGGCCAAAGAAAGATCTCTTATCATGTAAAAAGTTTATATATGATTTCTTGAATAAAGCGTGTAAACATATTGTCCAATTTACTCCGCACAATGATGATTATAATTATGTACATCATGTAGTTGAGAAAGATTGGATTGTTGGTTTAAGTCCAAGTTTAAGAAATGATTTAGGCTACCTCGCTAGCGCCTTAACAAGCTATGATAATTTTAACGTTAATTACCACATAAGTGGTCATAAACAGTTAATATATCGAGAGGAAGCTTATTATGTAGATCTTATTCCAAGAAATGAGAAGACGTTGGTGAAGAAGATTGTGATTAAGCCAAGAAAGACAAACATGACTCCTGAAACATTATTGAAGAAATTTAATTATCTCCTTCGAGTTGATGACAAACAAGTGGCAACATTGACTTATATTAAATCATCTAATCATATTGCAATAAGCAAATTAAATGATGATGATCTAGTATTAGTTTGTTCAAAAGATTTTCATCAGTTCTTACGACATCGTTCTGCAGCTGTTCATGGAAAATCTGATATGCAACATTTACCATGTGAAAGGTCAAATCAATTTGATACAGAATGGGCCGTATCTTTATACAGAAAGTGTGTAGAGCCTTTTGGTGGCTTCTTACATGAAACAAGAGTGTTGATGCCTCGCATTATTACTTCGGTTAAATTGGTTGTAGATTATTTAAATGAAGTGATTAATGAGCAACATATTTCATTTTCTGAAAAAGAAGGTACTTTGTCTCTCACTATAAATGGAAAAGGTATTGAACTAATTATGGATAAAACTCTAATGGACATTTTGGGTTTTGATCAAAATATCTTTAAAAGTGGTACTGTAACCAAAGCTAGCGCAGACATGTCGCTATCGCGTCGTATTAACTATTTTCAGATATATTCCAATATTGGTGAAGATGTACGTGTGGGAGATGTTGAAGCTCCATTGCTAGCAATGATACCATACCAGCCAAAAAGCTGCAGTATTTTATCTGAGCATACTTTCAAGAAAGTGCATTATACAAAGCTGAAATCAAACTACATCCCACAAATTGATATTGCCATTTATGATGATGCTGGTGCGTTGATTCCTTTTCATAAAGATGCTGTGACAAGTATTACACTCCATTTCCGAATGAAGAGTTAATGCAAAAGTATGCTAATATATTTTTCCAATGTGAATAATATGGAAAGTGAAAATAAGGACTCGTTTCTAATCTACTTGCCCAGTAATGCTTCTATGAATAAATTTCCCAAAAATAAACCATCAGACTATCGAGTAGAATTAAATCGGCCACTGCATTTAGAAGGTGAATGGGAAGTTGGCGTTTCTAGTATTTGCTATGATAGCAATATTCAGAATGTGAATGATTTGGAAGAAATGATATTGACTCCTCGCACCCATGATGGAATAACGATGAATAATGCATTTCAGTTCCCATACAATTTAACATCAGATGGAAAGTGGAACTATGAATGGATTCAGATAAAATCAGATTCTTATGAGCCATTTGGGAATGAGAAAATTATTAAGGCATTCAACAGTGGTAATACTTCCATCATGAAGAATAAAAATCAGAAAGCTTATGAGTTTACTATCTATCATTGGAGTGGGAGACAGTTCCTCCGCTTTCATTCTTTTACTAAAGGTCTTACGCTGAGGTTGGATAGTGAATTCTATCCACATCTTGGTTTTGGTCATGGACTACATCTAACGTCAATTGCTACTGCAAATGTTAAAAAAGTTTATTCAACTCGAATCAACAAATTTCATTATAGATTTAAAATATTTGATGAAGATGTTGTAGAATGTGAAGAACGCATCATTTTGAAAAAGCGTGGTGTTCAACCTTTATCACTTATTGAGTTAGTAAAACGATGGAATGAGACTGTGGGTAAGAAGTATGGAGAGAAAATTATGGCGGACAAAAATAAGTTGGTTATTCAGAAATATAATGACAAACTTACAGTTTATTTCTCTCCAACCTTGCGTCATTTTGTAAGACATTATACGCCTATTATTGGAAGCGGTGTGGTGTATGGTTCTCATGAATATCACACTAAAGCTGATTCAGTTAATGATGAATGGTGGGTGGACATCTATGGCGATCGCATCAAGAAAATTTACCAGTCTTATGAAGAATCTAAAGTTGCTATCAATATAATGCCGCGTCTATATCATACAGTTGAAAGCTTCATTCATGTAGTAAATCCTTATATACAACAGAAGTTGAAGCATGTGATGAAAAGTAAATATGATGTAAAGACACACCACATTTCGTTTTCAATTGAAAAACAACGCGTTGTTCTGAAACTGGGTGATGACATTCAATGTCAATTGAGTAAAAATTTGAAAAAACTCTTTGGCTTTTCAATGCTACAAACTGTGTTTGCTGCTGCGCATACGATTGGTATAGAAACACCAATGACACTTGATAAACATGAACAACACCTTTACATTCAAAGTGATTTGATTTTACCTATTTCTGTTGGCGAGAAAAAAGAATACATTTTACGTGATTTCATTCATGATAAAGACGCTTCATATGGAATAGTCGAGAAGATGTTTGAATCTATTTTCTATCATCCCGTCGTCAAACAAACTATACCCTCTATTGCTATCAAAATTACCAATGGTTTACAAGAGTGTATCCATGTGAAAGATACTAAATCCCTCGTAACTTTAGTGTTTCGGAAAACAAAGTGAAGTCATTGTGATATGTTTATTGAAATAAAAATATGTATATGAAAAAGTCTTTTCACAGATATAGGGGAATGGGCTGACTGTAGGCATATATTCACAAGGAAGAAACGATCTCATGCGATACATAAAACAACCATGTATATCTACAAAAAGCAACATCAAAATACTGAGTTAAAGTTGATTATGTCAATACATCTCCTGAATGTGGTAGCGTGAGTTTTATTCTTTTGGGTGGAGGTATGTTTGTGTCAGGATGTCCATGTGGAAGAGATGTGTTATGTCCTATCCAACACCTCTTATCCTCCCATGCCGAAAGTGCTCGTTTCTTGAACGTGTACGTTTTCACAGTATGAACTTGAGATTTTAAGATTGTCATATTGACAAACGTTATAGTTTTATTTTTATAGGCCTTCTTATAGGACCGATGTTTCATTTTATGAACAATGGATTTTGATATACCTTTAGCACGCTTAATACTATCTGCACATTCTTTTAGTTTCATGGAATACATTTTAGGACGGAGGAGAATCATTTCATCTATTTCCTTTCCTGCTGTTTCATCCTTAAAACAACCAAGTTTGGCTTTATTCTGTATGGAATAGAGTGGATGAGTGGGATTGTAGTTAGATGTATCGAAATATTTTTCTAATGACTTACCTACTTCATTAAAATTTAAATCTTTTTGAGTGGTAATTCCTAAAAAGAAACTATCTGTATCACCACCCAGCAAGCGAACCTCTTTTACGAGAGGGCATGGTTTTAATATTTTGTAGAAGAGTTGATACATTTCAAGCTTGGAATAATCTAAAACGGCTTGCCCAATATAGATGGGTTTGCACAACTCAACTTCTGATTTAATCATTTTAACACCTACAAGATCCTCATCGATGATGTCTCTATCAATGAAAAGAGGTGATGAGGTCAATTTGTGATATTTTTGTTCATCAACGACTAGTTTGTAATTCATACGTTTTCTAACATCCTCCATGGTCTTTCCGAATAGACTATTATTCTTATATTTATAAAAATCCTTTTCAAAATTATTTTGGGCGAGTGCACGTTTTTGACTGTTACTATCTATGTAGGGTTTGAGGAAGGCTTTCTGTCTAAATTTGATAATGCGGTGAACTGACTTTAGAAGCATGCCCATTTCTAAATAGAATTTTAATATGCAGAAGTGTACGAGATAATTTTTCTTATCATATTGGGTGAGTAAAAGTTTGCGGCATGGTTTGTACCTTGGCTGTCCACACTCTGTTAAGTTATTATGAAATTGTGACATGAATGGTGAAAACATATCTTCAGTCACTTCGCCAGATTCAGGTGCGAGTGGGAAATCAGCAGTTTTATTTTTAATACTATTTGGATAAATCAAATCCACTTCAAAATAATATCCCCAATCACCTTCATCTGGAATATTCAGTATGTTTGAAGGGTTGGAGTAATACTCAAGCTCATTTTGATTTAACCAACTAAACTCGGAATGAGGTAGTGGTTTAGACAGTGAACTGCCATATAAATTATTTTGGTCATAGTACTTTAGGTGGATATGATCATCACCTACTGTTTCAGATTTTATATGATGTTTATTTACAAATGTGAGACCACCGCGTATTCCGCGCTCAAATATATTATACATCTCCGGGTCTTGTAAGAGATGAATGGTCTCACCAGTCATTTTAAAGGCTGATTTAAAGGACATGGCTGGTAGACTGACAAAGTGGATAGGATCTAATTTGTCTTCTTCTAATGCCACTCGTCGAAACTCCTGAAAGACATCAGCCAGCAAAATGACATCTAATTCTAAGTAAGCGATCATATAATCGCCAAACGTTTTACAATTAAATTTTAACCATGCCTCTTGAGCATGTTCATAGTCCTCTACTGGACAATCTTCACCCGTCAAATCGTTTTTGAATTTGTCAATGGAAGGAAGGGTTGTTTCATTTAGTTTAGACATTGAGCTAAAATACGCATAAGGAAAGACTCCTTTGCGAGTGATTATTTCATCCGTTAAGTTTGGATAGTGTTTCTTCAAAGTTTGACTATGGGGAAGAAACTTGAGATTACGAACGAGAGAAGCTAGTGACGCTGACATGAATTGAAATGAATCTAAAAATTTTATTTCGAAGAAGACTGTCTTATTTTCTTTAGTTTTATCTACTGGTACTTTTGCTGTCATTGCCATGAATTTTTCTCTCGTTTGTGCTATTACATTAAACTGCCACGATTTCATCTGGCTCAACCCTCCTTTTATGAGCATATGACTGTCATAGCCCTTAAAGTTATGAAAAATGACGGGTAGTACACGACGTCTCAACCTAAGTGAAAAGTTACATTTGGAGCAGAGTGCGTTTCTAAATTTACCAGTGATGTGATCATGATCACGCACTTTCTTAATTTTATCGTCATCAAACGTTTTATGACATTTAGGACAGGATGTGCAACTTTCAAATTTTTGTTTGTCTTCATCTGACATATGTAGTGACTTACGCTGCAATTGGGAATCATATGATTGTTGAAATTTTGCAGCTTTATCGAGAAATTCTAGAAATTTTGAAATGCAATCTTCACCTTGCCAAGTATGCATTTTGTTTTGTCTATTCCTAAAGTGGTCATGCCATACTTCATAGCAGGATATGGCTGCTGGCTTGTGGATGATATCATCAATGTAGCATTCTATGTCTGCGTAAATGACACGCAGGGGACTTAATTCGTCACCATTATCCCTATGTGAAAATATTTTATCTTTGGGCATGCGTTCCATTTGTAATTTACCTCGCTTGCACCATTCATAGTGAGTTTCAAATTTATCTTTACTCCAAAATGAGCGGATGCAGCGGTCGCATACAAAATGTTCACCTCTTTTAGAGTGCCCCAAGTGAGTGTACAAGCGAGAGATTTTGGGAATACCACAGTAGTGCCATTCCTCGCTATCATCTTGTTTTACTAATAAGAGGTTGACTACACGTTCATAACAAGTTGAACGTGAATTATAGCGGGCACCCTTCAACCCCTTCTCCCACACGTGAACGACAATTTTAATCTTATTATGTTTTTCGAACGTTTCTACATCTTTGATTTTCATGTTGTTACTATCACAACCTTCAAAGTCTAGTTCATCCTCCCACTGTCTATAGCTATAGGTGCGATCTCGATGCGCGTTGATATCATTATAGTGAAGGATGGATAGGACTGCATATTTGAAACACTGTGATTTACAATCAACATTGATGACAGCTTTCTTATTATACAACGTTTTTGGAAGTTTAAATGTGCCTCGAGCTGCATGACTTTCTAATAGGGAAATTTTGAATATGGCTGAGTCCACACCATCAAAAATGAGAGCGCTGTCGCGTTGATTGAATTTATCTACATTTGATTTTAAACATTGAATGTGAAAATTTAGCCAAGACTCGCAGTCTACAACTTCGGTTGCGGAAGAGGAAGGAATATGAAACTGTATTCTCTCCGTCACTTGACCCGTTTGAAAATCTATTTTAATATATTTTAGTTTAAGGTAGATGAGCGCCTTCATTCTAAAATTGTCTAAATTATTGAAGAGCGCTTCGATAATGTTAGAATTTTGAAGGAGCCACTCAGGAAAATCTACAATTTGAGTATTGGACTCCATGCAGTAGTCGCGTACTAAATTATTATGTGAAACATTAATGAGGGAGATGGTAGAGGTACCGTTGGTGTAGTGATCATTTGCATGTGTGTGTTGAAGTCTGTGCGAAGATCGCTGAAAGTGACTATCAAAAGAAAGAGGGCACAAATCGCAAGGAAAGGAGATGTCATCGTCAGAATCAACTTCACCTCCGGAGATTGACGCCGCTTTGCGTTGACACACACGTTGTTTGATGTGTCGAAGGAGACTGTGCTTCCTTGTAAACATATGTCCGCAGTCGGCACATTCCCACTCGTTGCCTTGCCGCGAGAGTCCTGAGCTGGAACTCACATCACCTGAAAGAGAAATCATTCTTTCATCTCTGTTCAAGCCTCAGTGTAGTGTTACAACCTACCTTGACTCAATAACTCTAAACTTTCCTCGAGAAGAGAGGGCGTTGGTGATGAAGTTGATGTCTGAAATTGAGGAAGATGCTATTAGTCACACGTTTGAGGGAGATGAGAGGAAATTTTCAACTTACCATTTCAACGAAATCAAGTTTAAGGTTGATACTTCTACAAGATAGAGACTTCACTCAAATAATAGTCAAAGAGAGAGATCGTGCGTTCGTCACTTGTATGATTCACAGATTAAATGAAATGACCTGAATGTCACTTTGCTTATATACTTTCATCCTCTTCATTCATTGGATGTTCATTCTGATTGGCTGCTTGTGTATACTTAAGAATTAGAAAAATGTTAAAGTTATCATTATTCAAAGTCAGCATTTCAAAGACAACATGACAAGTCCTCCAACAACACCAAATACCGCATTGGAGTTCTCCTCTCCATATACATCAGCAAAGGTGCTCGTTACACCAAATGCACCAAGAAAGGCGAAGGTGGAGAAGACATACAATCTCGACAATATACGAAAGTTATCATTATCGGAGGAGGATGAAGAGGAGTTGCCCGACCTAACAGGCATACGGTGGAAATATTTACAATATGATGCCGAAGGGGTGATGGAGATGACCAGCAAGTCGCACTTGCATCAATTATGGGAGTGGTACACCCCTAACTCCCAACCGCGAACCGTGGCGGAGTGGGCGTACATTGAGAAAGTGAGGGACGCTGCAGAAGAACGTTTAAAGCAGCTCAACTGTTTTTGTAATCTATGTGAAGCCAGACTCTGGGACGATATTGACGATGAAGACCTTTTGAAATACATGCCATAATAAATGTTTATTTCGTATTATCTTTGCTTTCATACTGACTTACTTGAATGGGGTTTTAGTGAATAATTTAACCATGTATACTTTTTCATTTGGAAATAGTAGCACGCTTAGTTTAACTTGTAAATCTTATAACATTTCATATGGACGATGATGGTAGATGAAATAGTGTCAAATAAATTAAGATAGCTTACACTTCTGATACAGGGATAGCAATCGACTGCGATCCATGTGTAAAGAGCTTGTTAGACTACGGATGGGCTTAAGTGGATGATTTAACCATGTATACTTTTTCATTTGGAAATAGTAGCACGCTTAGTTTAACTTGTAAATCTTAAAACATTTCATATGGACGATGATGGTAGATGAAATAGTGTCAAATAAATTAAGATAGCTTACACTTCTGATACAGGGATAGCAATCGACTGCGATCCATGTGTAAAGAGCTTGTTAGACTACGGATGGGCTTAAGTGGATGATTTAACCATGTATACTTTTCATTTGGAAATAGTAGCACGCTTAGTCTAACTTGTAAATCTAAAAACATTTCATATGGACGATGATGGTAGATAAAATAGTGTCAAATAAATTAAGATAGCTTACACTTCTGATACAGGGATAGCAATCGACTGCGATCCATGTGTAAAGAGCTTGTTAGACTACGGAAGAGAGAAGTGTGTTATGTTGCGTGTGGCGCGTGAGTGTCCTCCCATTTCATTCCAATCATCAATTCGTCTCATTGATAGAGACAGGTAGAACTCATGGTTCTCATAACGTATGCAATGGAAAGTTTTAGGCAACCTTCGACAGTTGGCTAAATGTCGCCCTGGCGCGAATGCATACTACGTTGAGACAGAGGACAATGTCACTTAGCGAAAACATGCCGCAAGAGAGGTTTTACAAGATTGCTAGCATTTGCCCGAATGTCCCTTGCGGTATACATAGCTACGGGTTTCACCGCCGCCCTTTACAGGAACGCCCGTCGAAAGGAAGTATTACACCGAAATGAATTTGCAACGTTCTCGTTGACTGATAGCAGATTCAACTTAATGATAGTATTCGCCAGCTCCCGAACGACATCTGCCCAGGGCAAACCGCGAAGCTTGGAGGTTCAATCTGCTGTCTTGCCCCATAGGTGGCCCTTGTCTAGAGAGCCGATGGTTCGTTCTCGGTGAGTAATTAAGATTGACTATTGTGCTTGAATAGTCCAATAGGTATGACAGTTAGGTTCTCGTGTTCTCACCTCTAAACCCTGGGCCGCCTAAGCGTGGTGGTGCATCTGGCCTCTCACTTTCGGATGCGTGGTGGTATTTGGAGTCCACACCTCATCCGTCCAATACGATCCTCTTGATCTTCCCCTTCTTCTCATCTCATTCCCACTCGTCGAGGATGACGAACTCGGGAATGGCGTTGTCTTCATCAGTGGAAGACGGGGAAATGTGTTTCGGTAGATGTGCGCTTTCCATCGTGACTTCAAATGCTGAATGAAGAAGCGCTACAATCTTTCTGGCTTATATAGTGTGTTTCAACAATGAATTGCTCAACAGCGAATCAGAATGCATTAGGAAGGAATTTTAATAAGCAAAAAGGTCTTCGACTGCATAATGTTCAAGTTGACTGATTTAGCAGATGCAACTTTAATGATAGTACCTTCGCCAGTCTCCCGAAGACTGCCCAGGGCTCCAACCGCGAGGAGGTTTCTATCATGTTCTTGCCCCATGGTGGCCCGTAATGAGAGCCGATGGTTCGTTCTCGCGGAGAGTAGTCATCCTAACTACAGACCTACCAATTCTGCTGAGAGAGTCAAAGACACTCGTTCTCTTTGGTAGCACTGTCACGACTTCACCACTAACTGGCATGTTGAGTATAGAGTGGAATGTAGCGCCATTTCCGTTGGATTGGAGCAGCAGTGTTGCTGTCATCGGATTTGCCAATCCGAGCCAAGATTGTTGTGGACTCTGTTCTTGC